>JAPKLX010000337.1:6938-23227 GCA_026898415.1 Leonotis leonurus | reverse complement strand
TTTGATTGGAACCTTCTGGTTAGGCTCTTTCTGGTTTTAAGTGCATTATTTCTGGTTGAACACTGGTTGAGTACTTTCTGGTTGAACAACTTTCTATTAAAGTTGATTTGCTCCAACTTTCTGTTCGAGACTTGCTGGTTCAACTTTCTGTCTAAGACTTGCTGATTCAACTTTCTGTCTAAGACTTGCTGGTTCAACTTTCTGTCTAAGACTTGCTGATTCAACTTTCTGTCTAAGACTTGCTGGTTCAACTTTTTGTCTAAGACTTGCTGGTTCAACTTTCTGTCTAAGACTTGCTGGTTCAACTTTCTGTTAAAATTGTCTTGCTCCAGCTTTCTGTCTGAGACTTCTTTCATCTTTCTATTTGAAGCTTTCTAGTTCAACTTTCTGTTAAGATTGTCTTGCTGCAACTTTCTGGTACTTAGAGACAAAATTAGATATAATGTAGAACATAAATAATATCAAGTGTGTTTTTGAGAGAACATCATCAAAACTTAAATTATCAACAACGAGACTACCTACTACAGAAGCATAATGTATGTTTCTCATCTCCTCTATCTCATCAGGTGTCTTAGGAAACATATAATGAGAAAGAATGATTCCATGTCTAAAGGGTAGAAAGCCCTTCTTGGGATCTTGCATGATAAAGCGTCTAAGTACTGTCTCGATATATGATTCTTGAGATAGACATAACATTCTCTTTTGCCGGTCACGGATGACCTTTATCCCAAGAAAAAATTGATTCTTGTGTCATGTTTCTCCCATATCCTTCTTATCAAATTGATTGGACATGTATGCTCTAACGTCCGACAACATCTTCTTGACACTTCCGATAAAAAGAATGTCATCTACGTATAGCACTAAGAAAACAACTGCATTATCCTCACACTTCTTCTACAAACAACTTTCGTCAGGGCACTGATCAAATCCATAGGACTTGATAACCTGATCAAAACAAAGGTTCCATGATCGTGAGGCTTGCTTAAGTCCATAGATGGACTTCTTGAGCTTACATACCATATGTTCCTTTCCTTGAACTGTATAGCCCTCGAGTTGTTGCATATGGATGTTTTCTTCAAGACTTCCATTTAAGAAAGTTGTCTTGACATCCATTTGCCATACTTCCCAACCCATATGTGTGGCTATTGACAAGAGTAAACGAATAGACTTGAGCATGGCTACTAGGGAGAAGGTCTCATCGTAATCGATACATTCCTTTTGAGTTGTAACCTTTTGCCACTAGTCTAGCTTTGAAGACTGCGATACCCGTTGGTCATCTCTTTCACGTGAAGACCCATGTACTCCCGATGGCTTTGCAACCTTCAAGAAGATCAACTATACTCCCTTGTCTACCATGAATTGCACTTCAAACTCCCTTGGTCCGCTTCATCGAAATTTCATGGATTGGATTCATCAAGGTCTGGGACTGAGTCATATGCCTCTCCCACTCCAATGAATCGGTCAGTTTGGCGACAACCCTCCCACTACAACGAGGCTCCACTACAGGTGGTACAAGTGTTTGGGTTGGTGCTGGTGGTGATTGTGTTTCTTGTGAATTTATACTAGCTAAAGTTCTCATTTCCTCGAGAACTATCTCGCTTCTGGACTTGTGGTTGTTCACATAGTCTTCTTCTAGAAATCGAGTGTGGGTGCTAATCACGAACTTTCGATCCCTGAGACTATAAAACTCTCACCCTTTTATTTCTTTAGGATAGCCTATGAACAGACACAGGTCAGTACAAGGTCCTAGCTTGTCAACATCTTTTTGTTTCTCTAGAATCCTTGAAGGAGTATTTATAATGTTTGATTCACTAACTAGTCGTTGAATTGTACACCTTGACAGCAATGCGTCCTTTGATACCATTTAAGGTATGGTTGTAGTTATCAGTATTCATAATTCTTTGCCAAAATAACTATATGAGAGCGAAGCCTACGTGACACAAAGTGTAAAAAGAAGCAGATGATCCATTTAGGCAGAACATATGTTCTTAAGCATCTCACAGAACACCTCAAGTTCTTTGTGCTGAACAAATTATTTCATGATCTATTAAATCACCTTCTGTGATTTGGATACTTCATTATTAGACAGTATTTGGATAAAACAATTCTAACGTTCTGTGTGATAGACAAAATGACTCATTCATTATGTGTCTTGAATGTACTCCAGAATAGTCTAAGTAAGATGCTCTATAAATACAGAACATGACTCATATTCTGTTCTTTACATTTTAGCATCTTAAACACTAAGACTAAATACATATTGAGATTGGACCAGAACGTGACTCACGTTTTGTTCCTTTACATGTTGATTTGTAGTCTAACAAACAAATAAAACTAAGTCTAAGTTGATCTCATATAGACAAATCTTAACATCCTTACAGAACTAGATCAACTCCATACACAGAACATACTATGTTATGTGTTGGTAAAATACTTAAGCAAAATCTAAGTGTGTGTTTCGATAATCATCATCAAAACTATTACACGGGGTTCCCAACAAGCTCCACATCTCCCACTGCAACGGCCACCATTCTCGTAGCGTCGTCTAAGGAAATGAAAATCTCTTCGTCTCTAAGTAGCCTTGATCGCATGAGGGCCTGCAAGTCACAACAAACATGGTCAGTGGCTCTGATGTCTACTAGCCATGAGTGGGCAGAACTAGCTATAAAATATGATGACAGTCCGATTTCCAATGTCCTTTTTCACCGCACTTGAAACATTTTCCAGTTCCCTCCTTTTTCTTCTTCGAGATACCACCAGTTCCTTTCTTCTTTTTGGCAGACTGTGGTGCTCCCTATTTATTGCTTCTACCTTTTTTAGGGTTGCTTGAAGAAGTTGGAGTTGCCGTAGTCACCAACGCAGTCTTAGGGGAGGTCTTCATAAGTGTTTCCACCGTTTGGAGTTCAGCCAGTAATTTTTTCAATGTATCATGGATTCACTACATAGTCCACAATTATAGGAAGTGGACTTGTTTGCAATTTCATAAGGAAAGATAATAAATAACAAATCAATGATAGAAACATTTATTCTCATTAAAATGAAACTGAAAACAAGTTTGATACATCATCTAAGCATAAAGCATGCTTTGAGATATGCAAACCCTAACAGAAATTAGTTTAGGCTGCTGAAATTCAAGCCCATACTCGCTCATCACTGTCCATCGAGCCGACAAGCCAAATCAGTCCATGAATTAATATTTTTTATTTTTATAAATTTAAAATATAATGTAGACCAGTTATATTTTCTAAAATTATAAAATAAATAAAAAGATAGCATCAAGATATAAATCTAATATATTATTATATCTAATGTAGGTTTGTTATTTTATTTTAGTATTAAATAGAGTACAAAAATAAGTTTGTAATAAAATCAAATAAAATGTTATATTTTTAAATGATATAAAAATATTATCATAAATAAAATTTAATTAAATTATAAGATATTGAAAATTTGATCATTGTGAGAGAAATATATATTAAATATTGTGAAAAAAATATTAAAATAATATTTAAAGCATGGGCGGGCTAAATTGGCTAAAAGCCCATATACCCGGTGGACCAATGGACCAGGCTAATTAGGCCCGTAAATTTTTGAGCTTGTATATTTTGAGCCCAGCCCGACCCAAATTACGGGTGGGCGAGGTAAATCCATCGGGCCGGGCCTTTTCGGACCAATTTTGACAGCTCTATCTGTCTGGGTTGTGAAGTTTATTCTACAATGAGCCGATTGTGTTACATTCAGTGATAATTAATCCACCACATGGTCTACAATGTAGAAAATTGACTTGTTTGCAATAAATAATCAACAGAAAATAAATCAAAAAATCAATGAAAAAAATAATTTAATCTCATTAAAAGTAACTGAAAAAAAGCATGTTATAATTCTCAAGCATAAAACATGTTTTGAAGTATACAAACCCTAACAAAAACATGGTAAAAAGAGAGTCAAAATTATACTATGGTGTGACCAACAAGGCGAATGACGAATGGAGTCAAGTTGTAGACACAAGGCTAGACGCGTATACAATGGCTATGCTCCTAACACCCTTCGGGAGCAAGGATGAGCGAGGACAGAGTCGAGCTAGCGGTCGCGAGATTAATTATTCAGTATGATTGTACCCTATATATATTGCTACTCATTTTGGGGTTAGACATCTATTAGATAGTTCACAACTGACAGTCTCCTATGTAATTTTTTCTACAGTTTTATTTTAGGGTTTGGACTTGGTACTCCAATCTTCTTCCAATTAATCGTAAGACTATTTCATGTTCTTATATATATTATGTGTTGTTCTTGTTATTGCATTTTCTTGTGATGATGAATATAAGTAACTAATTTTGTACGTAAGGTTTTGGATTTTTGAATAACTGATTTAATCTAATGAATGATTGGAGGCTTGTTTAATTAAATTGATATCTTTAATTCAAGTAATTGACCATTGTTTGGATTTCATAATAATAGAACAAGTCAAGAGATAATTCTATTGCAAATCGTGGTTTAACCGAAGTTAGGTCTAATCGCAAACGCACAAATTCATACTCATTATTTTCTTCTAAAATATATGTTCATGTTCATTCTTGAATACGAAATTAATCAGTTGCATGACCTGAAATATGGTAGATATGGGTTGTGGATAGTTATGAATACGAGATTTACTATTTAACTGGTTATATAAATTAATGAGATTGAGATAATTGAGTGCTTTCAAATGCTCGGAAGATTGGATTATTGAAAATTGATACATGGATTAAAGTCTTTTACTATTTAATTGCTTTAAGTGTTTTATCTATATATTACAAAAACTTCTTCCCAACTATTGGTTAAGATTTGTTTCATTTCCATATTATCTACTAAGTTTGTCTTGAAATTTGATCTGCACCAACTTATCAGTCTACCATAGTCATGTCCTCTCTCGAGAACCTAAGTTTAGGTTGAACAAGTATCCAATCATAGACTTCATACTCAACACGACAAGATTCGGGTTTAGCAACACAAAACCCTAGATCTGAAAGGAGATGAGACAAGATGAGCAGGGATGAGGAGATGATAGCTCGCGACATACTGAGTGACTAAAACCTTTAGGCGTGGTTGGAAGAGGCAGTGATGGCAGTGGGTGGTGTGTGACGAAGATGGTGAGTGCGGTAGTGCCATTGGAGAGAAATGTTGTGTAGTGTGCGACGCTACATGTAGAGCATCTACCAATGATAGTGGTGGTGCGAAGTGGTGGTAGTGTTATCGAGTGGACGGAAGAGCAGTGGTCTTGCAATGGTAGCATGCGACAAGACTTGTGGTGTTGGTGGTTGAGGAATGGCCGAGTGGATGCAGAGTGATTATGGTGTTGGTCAATTGGTCGTGGTGATCTTTTGGAGGTGCCATTTGGAAGAGAAAAATTTATGTTAGAAGAAGAGTGGAAATTTAATAAAGATAGTAATTGCAAAATATATATATTTCGATTAAAGAAAAGTGAAATCATAAAAATTAATAATAAGGGCACTTTGATATAAGAACACTAAAAATAATACTCTTTCTATCTCATTTTTCATGTGAGGTTGTATCATAAATAATGGAATGAAAAAAGTACTATTTAATTAACGGGCATAGTAAGCAAAATCAAACGAAAAGAAAAAGAGGGATATGAAATAATCATAACAGATTTACCAGATGAATGTCAAGTGGTTGATATTATCTAACTCAGGACCAAAAATTCTTGTTTCAGAGGGTGAATCTATCAAATTTGATTAACCATTAACGGATAATCTTAATGTGAGTGGATTTGGTCAGGTGGATGCCAAATTTAATTATTTTACATTTTTTATTATCAAAATTTGAATTATAATTTGGATTTTTTCTTTTTTAGGAATAGATTCGGGAGTTGTTAAATTTTGTTGTCGTTCATTATTCACAATCTTTTATTTAATTTATTTTACTAATATGTTTTTGCCTCAAAAAGAAGAATATAGATAAAAGATTATCATAAAAAGATTATGTACTTGTATATTTTGAATTTGACGTTTTTGGCCACACTAATTACGTGAGAGTTCATTCTTTTAACTTATTCAATTCAATGCGAGGGTTTAACCATTGTAGCCCGATGGTTTTGGTGAGGTTTTATGATAATTGAGCTCTGCTAAAACTGTACCATTCAGAATACCACGACATTGTATTCTACCTTCAGAACTCAAATATGAAGCTGCAATCAATGTGTGTTCCTCTTCAACGCTCACCGCCGCCAATCCAATTTTCACGCCCCCGGTTTCATGCCGTAAGTGTTCTTTCTTCAATCCTTTCATTCTTCACTACAATCTTCATAAATTGAAAAAGTAAGCATGCCTAGGTCAACAAGCATCACAGAAATCAAACTGGCTTCATAAGGCATGTGCGCGGATTTCACATTGAGGTGAAAGGTAAGTTTCCCTAGAGTCTTATTCGTGCAATTTTTTTTCCTAATTCTTCGAAGCCAATCATTTTTCTTTTTTTGCGTATTTTCCTGGTTTTTCAGATGCTGTGTTATCTTTGAGAAGTGATATTTCTGTTCGCGCGGCTAATTTGATTTATCCGAGGAATTTGAGTTTTCGGGTTGTTGCAAGAAACGGGTCCGATTCGGATCCGTTTCGGGGGAGATCGGGTTCTGTTTCATTTGGAGGGCTGAGTCACCAGTCTGTTGAGGAGGGTAAATTGGTTTCGACGCCGTTTAAAGAAGGAACTGGCTCCTTAGTGTGGGCTTTGGCCCCTCTTGCTTTGATTTCAGGGTTGATTGTTCCTCAATTCTTAGTTAACGCCGCAGTTGAAGATGCTTTCAAGAATGAAGTTTTTGCAGGTAGTCTATAGCTTCCTTTAATGGCATATACCTTTGCATGGTTCTAACTTTTCTGATTGCTTGTTTTTTTAAATTGTGCTCTAGACTGCAATACATTCATTTTCGGAAAAACATAATCATGTTTGGGGTTACTTATCTTGGTCCAGATGTTCAGGCTAACTAATTTATCTGGCAGCATCGTTGTAATAATTGTTATGAGCTTCATTTGTAGTTTGCAATGCCGTATGTTGTTCAAGTAAAGGAATGCTCCATCTGAATACTACTGCCATTATTCCACTTTAACTCCTCTCAGCACGGTTATTTCTTTTTTTGGACAAGGCTACTTCAAATGGGATTAATGACGTAACAGGAAAACATGGCACTTTGAATTGGACGGGAGGAGTATTTGCTCATGTATAATAGGGTTGGTCATTAATATAACATAAAATTTTCTTTAATATTCATTACGTGGATATCTTTGCCTAACTGGAAATGGTACTTGGTTTGGATATTTACAAGTTGAAGTTTCAGAAAAGTTCTTTTGGGGAGCTGCAGGTTTTGAGAAATCTACTCTATACTGTTATATCTTTATACAGTTTCGGCATAGTAAAATCCCGGTCTGTATAATATTTGGTGTTTGTGTATTTGGAAAGCGCTCTTATTTGCCTGTTCATGGTTCATGAATAAGCTTCAGCAAACGTGTGTGAATGCCAACGGATAAGAACATCTGGCCAAATTGCATAGGAAAGCATGATACGTCTAATGATGTATGCTGTCCGTGGGTGGATTATAGCCGTAGGAAAAAAACTGTGGGTGGATTATAGCCGTAGGAAAAAAACTGTGAAAGACTATTAATCACTGCGTTATGTTTTATTTGGTTATTTCCTTTCCGAATTTAGGTCGAGTCAGGCCCATTTCTGCATAGGAAATCTGTTATATATAAGAGTTTATCACAGTAGAAGGCAGTTTTTTGGAGAATTAGTATATTTTGGGAGCGGGTTTTACCACAGGCCTCAATTTCGAGGAGTTCTTTTTATCAATAAAATCATTCATTTTCTGGCGTCAACCACCTTTACTCTATTAAATTGGTCCGACATGCCGGATCCGAAGATGGTGACAAAGACGGAATTCAAGGATTTAGAGGAGGTATATAAATAGCAAGAAACGGTTCAAGGCATACTGGAATCACAGACCTGATGATAGCCACGTTGGAGGATATTCTTGCCAGGTTGCTCATCCAGAACGAAAACCTAATTACAAATGGGAGTACAACTGAAGATTGATCGCCCAAGTCAGAAAAAGTTCGCGAACAAACTGCTCCTCACCAGAGTCTCCAAAAGATGGATCCCTCGAGCTTTGATGGAACTGACGCCCAAACTTGGATTGCACGAGTTTTCTAGTACTTCTTAGTGCACGAAACAACGAAAGAGAAGAGAGTAAAGATAGTCTTAACCGCCATGTCAGGCCCAGCCGTGTTGTGCGTGCAAATCTTATTGCGTCGCTTTCCGACGCTAGATTGGAGTCAATTTTCGCGCGAACCATTGATTCGTTTTGGTTCCAATTTTGATCTCAAGGTGTACGTGATAGAGCGGCTATTCGGATTTCAAATTCATAATTCAAATTGTTATTTATTAATTATTGTTATTTGGTTATTGGGTTTAGTGCCTTACAGGCTTGTCTGTGGGCTTAGGGTTAATTATAGTATTTATAGATCATTGTTAGAGTCTAGGGAGAATATTTGAATTGTTATTGGTGTTGGCTTCGGCTTGGGCGGAACTTTAGTTCCGAGTTCTCCTTTTAATTTCATAAATTCCCTGATCATATACATTTGTTTCCTTGCGGCTTCTTTCTATTAGTACGACACATTTAGCACTATTAAATCTGTAGGATCTCTTGAGGACTACATTGCTGCATTTGAAGGGACACTTGCTCAACTTCCCGATCTCATCGATGTTAAGTACTTGGTGTTCTTCTTGGGTGTACTGAAACCACATCTTAGGAAACAGATAAAAAAGATCCTAATATCATATGGATTACTCCACGACTATCCAATTGGCTAAGAGAATCGAGCAAGTAACCTCACCACCTATTTATTCGTCACGAACGATTGTTGTTGTGAGCCACCAGACCCGCCCCACTTTCAATCAACATCCCTTTCCAGTGATGTCCCAAGGCCTTCAATCGGGGCCATTCCCAAGCCTCATCTGATCGCAAAATTTTCGGCAGTTTCGCAAAATGTCCGACGAAGAATACAAGAAGCATTTGGCTGCAGGTGCGTGTTTTAGATATGGTTTGAAATTCGGACCCACACATCGCTGCCCCTTGAAAACTCTATGTTTTGTTCTATGGAGAGTGGGAGGAGAACTCTGGTGGAGAAATAGTAGAGAGTGAGGAGGTGGTTTAGGAGACACAAGAGGAGAACGACTCAGCAACCCTTCAACATCTGCAATTATCGGAGTTGACGTTGAATGGGTTGGATGGTTATCAAACGATGAAACTGATCGGTCGAGTAGGTGCAATTCACCTGAAGGCGATGATCGATAGCGGAGCAAGACACTCCTTCATGGCGGAGAGTGTGCTCAAGCGATTGAATTGGATCATAAACTTACTAGAACAATTTCTAGTGATCCTGGGTGATGGGTCAAAAGTCCAAGCTCGTGGAATTTGTAAGAATCTCCCCCCTAATGTTAGATTCTTAGTTATTTGCTATCTATCCTGCTACATGTTTCCACTGTGCAGTATTGATATAATATTGGTTGGCGATGTTGGGAGACGTGAAGGCAAATTGGCGAACCTTGATGATGGAATTCTCTGTATAGGGTCGACACATGTTGTTTGCATGGAGACCCCACTCTCACTCATAGGGCGTTCAATTTTCACGAATAGAAGACCATCCTGTGGAAGCGGAGTTTCCGGAGAGTTTGGAGTTGTCGGTGGGGCCTGTGTTTGAGCCCGATGAGGTGCTAGCTTGGAGGCAGGGGCGTGAAAAAGGGGAGGATGAGGAACAGTTGTTGGTTAAATGGATTGGGTAGCCAGTGGATGATGCTACTTGGATGAGTAAAGCCAATTTTCAGAGCCAATTTCCAGACTTCAACCTTCAGGACAAGGTTGTTTCGAAGGAGGATGGAGTTGATAGGGAACAGGAGCAAGGGCTCGGCGTGGTGGAGGGGTGAGACCTTTGTTGGTTTACCGAAGGGGGGACGTGCTTGAGCCCACTGTTCGTGGGCTGGGGTGTTGCATTGCTTTTTATTCCCTGTTATTTAATTTTTGTATTGGGCTTTTAATTTGAATTGTCTAGACTTTTGATTTTTGGTAGTAGTAGAAGGATATTTATATCCCTAATTAGGGTTGATGTCAGGCACGCAAGAAATAAAATTTAGAGTAGCCTGGTGGCCTTGGGCAACTGTGTTTCATCGTTGATCATCTTATTTCTGTTTTATCTACTATCTTTACTCTGTTATGTTCTTATTACAGTACCTGTAGGTTTATGAATGATTGTGGGAAGCGTTAATGCTTCTAATTCAAATTCAGATATATGTATTGCTTGTGACTACAATATGTTATTTGCATATATTCCTCTAATGTATGATAGAAGACTATCAACATAATTAATTCGCTAACTTAATCATTGTAGTGAATTCCTCTGTTGCCCTTCATGTCCCTTGTATACTTCTTAATTAAGAATGTCGGAGAGTAAAGATGTTGCATTATATTATTAATATGGCTTCGCAAAAGTGTTGTTTTAAGCTGAAAAAAATTGACAGTGTAATTTCAATGTTGGTGCAGAAATTGTTTCTTCATTCTCGACTGAGATACTCTTCTATGCTGGACTTGCTATATTCTTGTTTGTGACTGAACACGTGCAGAAGCCATATCTCGAGTTTAGCCCAAAAAGATGGTCCCTCATCACAGGGCTCAAAGGATATTTGGCATCTGCCTACTTTACTATGGGCTTCAAAGTGTTTGCCCCACTCCTTGCTGCTTATGTTACCTGGCCAGTGCTTAGATTCTCTGCATTTGTCTCAGTAGCTCCTTTATTAGTGGGTTGTTTGACTCAATATATTTTTGAGAATCGCCTCGAAAGAAAAGGCTCATCCTGTTGGCCTCTTGTACCTATTATATTTGAGGTACAAAACACTTCAATTGAATTTTCGTTATGCTTATTTATTCAAAAGGGTGTAACAGCTTAAAATCTGTGCATTGTCCTCAGGTCTATAGGATATATCAGTTGACGAGGGCTGCAAGTTTTATCGAGAGGTTAATATATGGGATGAGGGAGGCATCTGCAACCCCAGCAGTTATGGAAAGAACTGGGGCATTGATTTCGATGATAGTCACTTTCCGGATTCTTGGTGTGGTTTGTCTCTGGTCGTTACTCACGTTTCTACTCCGACTCTTTCCATCCCGACCAGTTGCAGAGAATTACTGACGTGTACGGAAATCTATTTGCATCTCTTGATGCTGACAGACTCTTCTGCATATTAGTAGGTGCAACATCGATTTTGATATTGCAAATTTTGTGGGTAGAGATTCAGATTAGCTGCAGCTATCATAGCCTTTTATCATATCAACTATTTTAATTTGCTGTACTTTCTGAAACTATGAATATATTAAATAGATTTGTACTATGAATCAAATGGTGTAGTTTCTCTACCAGAAGTCTCTACAGGGGCATTCTCCATCATTAAAAATGATGAAACCTCTTATTATCTCTTACAATAAACAGTCTTTTCTGAAAGGTAGACAGTATCTTGATAAAGTTGTCTTAGTCCCCATAAATTCTGAGGTTCTTGATGATCCTGAATACAGTTCCCGGAGGTGTGCTTATAAGTCCGTAAGCAATAGCTAATCTTTGACTTTGATATATGAAGCATCTGAACGAAATACCATATAATATTCGCTTATTTTTAAAAAATTCAAAATACGAATGCGTTCAAGGTATGTTTTTATTTATTTATGAACACATTATATATTATTATTATTAATAATATGATTATGAAGATTATAGTGAACAATAAACAATTAAAAAGTTCATGATAAGTGTCTTAAACATATTTCTAAATATAATTAATGAAAATTATTTTGTACTCTCTCAGACATGTTATAATTTAACCTCATTTTTCATTTTGAAACGTCTTATTAATAATTACTCATTTTCTTATTAGATAAATACTAGTATATTGATCAGTGCGGTGCACGAAAAATTAATGAATAATTAATATTCATTATGTTCATTATGTATTATGAGAGAATCAGTACGAATTTAAAAATATATAATTTTGATCTAGAAGGAAACTAATATAATGTTTGTGATGTTTAAATTATTTAGCATTTTGTGTGAACATGTTCAAAAACGGAAAAAACAAATTCTTTATTGACGACCCAATAAAAAATATACTTCACCCGTCCACGAAAAACTCACGTTTGTCTACTTTATTCTGTCCACAAAAAATTTACACACTTTTATTTTTAATAATTATACTCATATTGTTGAACTCATTATTAACTTTCTAATAACTCACAATATATATATATATATATATATATATATATAAAAAGAGAGAGAGGAGGGTATATATATATATATATAAATAAAGAGAGAGAGGAGGGTTCAAATTTATATGAATAAACTAAAAACCAATCACAACCATTAATTTATTTACATCTATAGTTGTTATTAAATGTATCCATGTATTGCAATTCAACATTTAGAGGTTGTTATAGTCATTTAACAAATATTTGTAAATCCTAATTTCCTTAAATTATGAGATTCTTTGAACTTTACATATTTTGTTTATTTGTTTAATTATTGTAACCCATTATTCTTTGTTTTGTTTTACTAAAATGCATTACAATTTACGTATATGTGTTATTATAAAAAAATTGAATATTTATTGTTTTCGTTTGTTTCCAATAATTTATGCATTATAGTATAGTAATTAGCATTGTTATTAGAAATTCACCTTTAATTAAATTTTGTAGATTCAAGCATATTATAATATTTAGTAGATTCAAACATTAGCTCCTTGTAATTAAACATAGTCAATTATTAATCATAATTATGATGTATTAATCCTAACAATTTATCAATCAAATAAGGTTTAACGATGCTTGCATGAGTGTATGTCAATGCTTAATTTAGTGTATCATATTGCTTACAAAGTTACATTAGAGTTTGATAAAAAAAAAAAAGAACAATTGTTTAAATTAGTGTATAGTAATGCTTACATATACATGTAACAATGCTTAATTAATAAACATTGGTGGTGAGGATAAACTTTATTGTTTTTTTTTTTAATAAAATTGTTGCATATAAATGTCTTGAGTAATAAATTAAATTATTAATTGGATTGATGGAGTCTAGAATTTAATGCAAAGTTAATTTATGAGAAAATTTATTTTGTAAGAGGCGTGATTAGTGTTGATTTGCATGCATAAATGAAATTAATTTAGAAAATAGTAATTTTAATTTACCCAATTTATCCCTCTATGACAGTTACATAAAAGAAATTAAAATATTTTGCATTCAAATAATATTTGCATATTTTAAATCTAACCCTAGATTTAATGAAATCAATGGACATTAATAGTTCTTAGTTTATTCGTGGGCATAAGTTTGCATAAGACCCAACCCTATATATATTATATATAATTATAAAACAATGAAGCACCTCATTCCACTCGTAACATATTTAATTTATTTATGAATCAACCACATTTACATATACATATTTAATTAATAAATATTATGGACCCTTATTCTACTCACAACACATTTAAATCTTTCGTTAAAATCAATACCAAACCCAAGTGTGCAAATTCTTGGTGAAGGGATGAAGTAATTTTTAGTGTCAAATAATGGGGTTGTACACTTGTACCAAGTTGTGTGAGATCTTCACGCTTACGGTCATTTTACATTGAATCGTTCACCTTTAAAATTTAATATTTACCAAAAATGAAAAAAAAGTGTAATTTTGGTGGTTGGATTAAAATAAATAAAAACGTGACCGTTCATTAAATTATTGCTCAGTCTGGTATAGGGATGGCAATCGGGTCGGGCGGACACGGATAGTGCCAAACCATTTCCGCACCAGCGAAATACACGCCCGCCCGCGACCCGCCGCGGGTACGAGAATCCCACCACAACCGCGATACATGTATTAAAAAGTTGTTTGATTAAAATTAAATTGTTTCTTGTATGACGTTTTATTTTCATTTTTTTGATAATTGAGTTATGTATAATGGGTTGATCATTTACCAAAAAATAAAAAATTAAAATAATAAATTGTGTGACAATTTTGTACTGATCAAAATAAATAATATTTTGTACATATATTAATTATATAACAATATTATATAAGTAGTCTATGTATAATAAATGTATGAGATTATTATAATGAAAATATATATTTTAGTATTAACTAAATTATATCCTAATCAATAAACAATCTTTAGAAAGATTTTTTTTTTCTTCATATTTTAAGGATTAAATGCACATGGGGGGTATTTTTTTGGTTTTGTGAAATAAACAAATACTAATGTTGTATCCGTGCTTTGCACGGTATGAAAGAGTGAAATTTTATTTTATTAAAAGTAAAAAAGTATCATTCTAAATCACATGTATACATAGAGAATAAAAATCAAACATTGATAAAGTAAACGATAAAGAAGTAAGAAAAAAATGAAACAAACACAATAGTTTAATCATTATAAAAAACTAATAAGACAAACTAAAAACATATAAACAAACACAATAGTTTCATCTATCTATAAAATGCAATACATACGGCATAAATCAAATATTATTAAATACTTGTTTATGTACTACATTGTTAGTAGAGTTAGAACTATCATCATTTTCTCCGCAATGAAGAATTTTTAGTCGATCAAGATTTAGGCGAAAAAGTAAGGATTGAGAAATAGTCCAAATTTAATTAACTAATTTTAATACTAAACTTACACCTAAACATTTATTGTCAGCCTTGGGTAATCTTGGCATATAATTAAATCTATATAAATAAAATATACATTACAAACAGCTTTCCCCACACCATCAACAGTAGGAGTCTCTATGACTTTCTCAATCCTCTGAAATATAAAAATAATTTGGATTTAAATATATCTAAATTTAATAAGAGACAAATACATTCCATACAATAAAAGTTGGGTAAATTATGAAAAATACCCTATTATGTAACATGTAATGGAAAAATACCCACATTGTAAAATTTCCTTGTAAAATATCCAAAATTACCAAATTAACCTTACTACCTAACCCTAAAACTATTGGTTATGTGAGTAACAGTGTTGCGTCAGCCAACTTTAGCTTTTGTCATAACTTTGTCGGCCATATATGACAATAAAATAAAAGAAGTTAGTCAAACCTACACTAATTCTTAGGAAGAAAGAGAGAGAGGGTCATGCTTTAAATTGGGAGGGTTTTGTGAATTTATTCCAGGTATTGAAGAGATAGAGAGAGAGAGGTTTCACTGGGTTTTGCATAAAGAGAGAGTGATTTTTTCTTTTGGCCATGAATTTTATTTTATTGGACGTGAATTTCGCCAGGTTTGCAGTGATTCAATTCATTATTTGACGTGAATTTTATTTCTTGGCCATGTTATGCATTCTTGTTGTTTGATTAAATTCATTCTTATTGTTTGATATATTTCAATCCATTGTTCCCCTAATTTTTTAAATTCATTGTGCTTCAGATTTTTTAATTCCACGGGTTTTCAAGCGAGAGAGATTTTCGAACGATAGAAGTTGTTTAAATTCAACGAGGTTTGCAAAATTGATAATTATTATTGTGAAAAACTTGAATTTCATTTTTATTATTTTAACAATTGAGTTTGATTTAATTATTTAGGCCTCGAGAAGCAGCGGAACTACGATGTTTATTGTTTATTTCACGTGGAAAACAATGGCACAAGAGGTATTTTTTTTAAAATCGTTAAATATTATTTATATTTGATAAATAGAGTTATTTAATGTATTAATTTGTTAATTATTATTTGTATGTGATTTATGTAAATAGAGTTATTTACTTATTTAATTTAATTCGTGTTTATTTAATTATCATGTTTAGTGTTGATTTCATTATTAATATTGTTAAATAAATAAATTATAAACTTTAACAAATTAGATGTGTGCAAAAATTAAAAGAATAAAATTGGGCATAGTTATAATAACTTATATGGTGAAAAACATAATAAAATATATAAATTATAATACTTATATGATAATTATGTAAAAAAGTGTTAAAATAAGGTGAAAAATCAAAAATCCGGACGGTTCGTGTGCCCGACCGAAACCGACCGGGTTTTAATAGATGATGTCCGGGTTTATGAAAAACAAATAAAAACATTTAATATATAATATTTATATTTATAATTATAGGTGCTACAATTTTTGTAAACAAGAAAACAATATCAAACCAATTTTGTAAGTGTAGATTTGATTAAGTGATGATTAATTGAGTAGTTGTTTATTAAAT
>JAPKLX010000404.1:87754-179144 GCA_026898415.1 Leonotis leonurus | reverse complement strand
CAGAAGGAAATGGATTCAAGAAAATCACCCTTCTGAACAGATTGTTGGGAACCCAACAGATAGAGTTAGAACCAGAAGAATGCATGGAGAAAGCGCACTTCTCAGTTGTTATCTATCACGTGTTGAACCCTCTGACACCTATGAAGCACTTAGAGATGCAGACTGGGTCATAGCTATGCAAGAAGAACTCAATGAGTTCAAGAGAAACCAAGTCTGGTATATGGTAGACAGACCAACACATCAAGGGGTGATAGGCGTCAAATGGGTATTCAAAAACAAACGAGATGAGAATTGAGAAGTAGTCAGAAACAAGGCTAGACTAGTTGCAAAGGGATACAATCAACAGGAAGGTATCGACTTTGATGAGACCTTTGCACCAGTGGCCAGATTGGAAGCAATTAGACTATTTTTAGCATATGCTGCATACAAGAGATTCAAAGTATACCAGATGGATGTTAAAAGCGCATTCCTTAATGGCATACTTGAAGAAGAAGTGTATGTTGAGCAACCACCTGGTTTTGAAGAAGAGAATCCTGACCAGAGAGTATATAGACTAGCTAAAGCTGTCTATGGATTAAAACAGGCACCCAGAGCGTGGTATGAAACATTGTCAACATTCCTACTGGAATCAGGCTTCAGAAGAGGATCTGTTGACAAGACATTATTTGTCATCAAAGTCAAAGAATACATTCTGTTGGTTCAGATATATGTCGATGACATAATCTTTGGATCACAATCTCCCAATCTATGTGACAAATTTGCAGAACTAATGAAGAACAAATATCAAATGTCCATGATGGGTGAGATGAATTTCTTTTTAGGATTGCAGGTAAAACAACTACCAGATGGTATCTTTGTTAATCAAGCAAAGTACATCAATGATCTGCTAGTCAAGTTTGGCATGAAAGACAGCAGAACAGTTAAAATTCCAATGCAATCAAATGGAAAGATAGATCCAGACCCAGAAGGAAAACCAGCAAACATTACACAATACAGAGGAATTATTGGCTCTCTGCTATACCTTACTGCAAGCCGTCCAGATATCACATATGCAGTTGGAGTTTGCGCCAGATATCAAGCCAATCCTAAAGAATCACACATGGAAGCTGCCAAAAAGATACTCAGATATCTTAAGGGAACATCTAACATTGGTCTCTGGTATCCACAAGATGATAACTTTGAGCTTACAGGCTATTCTGATTCAGATTATGCAGGATGCAAACTGGACAGAAAGTCTACCTCTGGGACGTGTCAATTCCTTGGAAACAAGTTGATATCTTGGTTTTCAAAGAAACAGACATCTGTTGCTACATCAACCACAAAAGCAGAATATATGGCTGCTGGAAGCTGTTGTGCACAGATACTATGGTTGAAACAGCAACTAAGAGATTACGAGATTGATGTAAAGGAGATACCTATATTCTGTGACAGCTCAAGTGCTATAGCTATAACACAGAATCCAGTACTCCACACAAGATGCAAACATGTCGATGTGAGACATCATTTTATTAGAGATCATGTAGAGAGAAAGCATATCAAGATTGAGAAGATTCATACAGACATCCAACGTGCTGATATCTTAACTAAAGCTTTACCAGAAGAAAGATTTAAGATGCTGTGTGGAAAACTTGGACTACTCAGTCTAGATGAAGATTACCAGAAAGCTACCAGATAGCTATTACCAGAAGGCTACCAGATAACCAAGACTAGAAAGCTACCAGATAGCTAATACCAGAAAGCTACCAGAAAGCTAACATCAGAAGGCTACTAGATAATCAAACAGAATGCTAAGAATGACAGAAAGCTCAGTTGAAATAAAATACACGTGGCATAATTTTCTCAATAAATTGACGAAAAAGCCATGTGAAAATTATTTCTTAAATGCTAAGTCAAGGGGGAACTTTTAAGGAAATTGAAGCGTCAAGATAAAAGACGTCACTCTCCTAGGTTACAGGACTGTAAAAGATATTTTTTTTTTCCCTAGATTTACTAAATCTTCTATTTTCGTCATGATTAGCACAACTTTGGGAACTGTGATCGAGGAAATCCCTGCAAGAAACAGGAAAAGGAAAGTTGCCAAAAGTAAGAGATATGCACACGCTCGCATATAGACCCTAGGATCTAGAGCGTCCATCTCACGCAAGGAAAGGCGGCAAAACAATCTTAGAAGCGGGAAAATCTAAAAAGGGAGAAAATTTTCCAACTCTTCAACTTACTTACAGTTTTATTATCGTTTAATTATCTTTTGTTATATATATGTGATATCCTTCTCTAAACTGTTCACCTTCACTTTTATTGCTCTGAACACTTCTCAAAATTTCTAAGCTCTTAAAATTTCCCAAAACTTCTGCAAATCTCTTCTCTCAACATCTTTGCGTTTGACTATGGCACCTCAAACTTCTCTTTTTCTTCAACACGTTGCTGAGGTTCAGCGATTTCTTTCACCTGAACCGTATGCAGCTCTTGACACTCACGGATTTCGAAAACTTGAAGAAATCTTTGCAATGGTCAAACGCTGCAAAGGTTTTAAATTTATTCAGTTTTACCATATCTGCAGTATGCTTGAAATATTACTTGCTTATGAACTGTTCTGAATTTATTCCACATAATTGTTCATACGACTCTGTTTATGCTAGATGCTCATATTGTTCATTTAAACTGATGTATATACATATGCATTTGTTTTATTCTTGTGAGAATAGGCTTCTGCAATATTGTAACTTCACATCCAAATATGTTCCTGGCAAAGCAAGTGGCTACCTTCTATCTGACATGGTAGAATGACAAGCATGGCTTTGAAGCCAATGTACTGATGCCAATTGGTGACAGAACAAGCAAGACACCGTATAATGTGATTGAAATGATCAATCAAACTTACAGGCTGAAAGATGAAGGTCTAGCCTTGGAATATATCACAATGAAGCAATTACAAGAAGCTGTTGAGATCATGATGGTGATACCCATCTCTTATACTGGACGGATGTTCCAAAGATCCCTACTCCAACCAGGGTTCAGCTACTCTTAGAAGTGGTTCAGAGGATCTTTCTCAACCACAGTGGCACTTATGATCAAGTCACACCTGAGAAATTCAGAATTCTCACAGCGGTTGTTCTCAACCTTCGAGTCAACTGGAGCAGAATCCTCTTTGAGCTGATGGCTAAAGAAGCAAAGCTGGTGACTTACTCAGAGGATAGCAAGGGCAGAGGAACTTCAGTGGAAGTTCGAAGAAACCTTCGCCATTCCACCAAGATAAGTCTGATGATTGAGCGCTTTTTCACCCAGAAGGTCTGGGAAGACGCAGTAGAATTCAACACTGGTCTTTCTATTCCTAAGGACCAGCACCAGCTGGAGATGTCTTTGGGACTCGCACCTCAATTTTTCAACAAGATCCCTGATGAAGTGCACCGTGTTGCTGCACTGGAAATGGGTAGCTCCAACCCTACTTGGGTTCCACCTACTAAAGGTGTGGAGAAGAAGAAGGAGAAGGTAGTCAAAGAAAAGACAGCACGTAAGCGAGGAAGTTCTGTTGAGACAGAAACTTCTGCTTCCCTGCCAAAACAAAAGAAAAGGAGACTCCAGAAAGTGCAAGAGCCCTCTTCACCACCAGCACAGACAGCAGAACAATCAGATATGCCAGCACACACAGAACAAGAAACAGAGACACCACAAGCAACAGCAGAACAAGCAGAGAATCCCGCTGCTGATGTGGAACAAGAAACAAGCCATCCTGCACATCAGGAGAAAGACTTTTCTCCTGCCAGAACCCCTACACCCTCACCAAGCAGAATGGAACGAATCAGCGAGGATGAAGAAGAAGGCGAATCTGCTGATGAGGAGGAGGAGAGAAAACGCCAGGCAGAGAGTGTCATTAACTTACTGGAAAATGAGGCAGAACACTCTGTACTCCAAGATTTTCCCAACATTCAACAACTTCCCGAGAGTTTGGAAGTTGCCAAACGTGTCAAATTTTACTTGCTGGTCAAAGACAGCGAGTATTACATTTTTGATGCACTACTCCAGATCAAGTCAATTGATGAACTGAAGAAGGAAGAGGCCACACTTCTCAATCTACTCCAAGTCTCCACAGTTCATGAAGTGAGAGCAGAATATCAACAACTTATCTCGGGCCTCATGAAGCAGGAGGCAGCAGCATTGACAGTTGATCTGCCAACTCCACAACCTGAGGTCCAGATGCCAAAATCTGTTCCCACACACCATCAACCAGCACAAGGAGAAACTTCATCCAGACAGTCTCCCAAGAAAACTCCCATCATCGACCTTGACTCCGGCGATGATGAACCAGTAGGCCAGCATATTGGTGGGGAACCAAGCAACGAAATATATACCCATGGTGCTGCCCAGAAATTGAAGAAACATGTGAACTTTTACACTCTGGAAGAACTGCTGGAAAGAGAAACTCAACCCTACAACAACTACCAACTCGACAACCTCATCACACTTAGAGTTGAAGACTGCTTGACAACAACCTGCAACACCCTTCAAGAGAAAGCAACTCAGATACTCTCTGATTTCAACCAACACCAGAAAGACTATGTCAATGACATGGACAAGGACCTCAGAGGTAAACTCAGAAAAATCAGGGATGACCTTAATAAAAAGATGGATGACGATAGAGCAGCAAATGAAGCTGGTCAAGCCAAGATCAACCTCCGTCTAACTGGAATAGACGAAAGAGCAGAAAAGGCCACTGCCTTGCTTGCTGACCTGCTGGCCAAACAAGATGAATCAATCAATGCTGCTGTTGACAAGAAAGGAAGTGCACTCGCTGCTCAACTGAAGGAAGATACTGACCTGTCCATCCACTCCCAACTAGCTCATTTTGAAAATGAGAAATTTGTGGAGCTGATGCGGAAACACCAGGTCGCTATCTTAACTAACCTTCTCTATCCCAACCCAGAAGAGTTTGAACAACAGAACAACCGTCTTACTGCCGTTGAAGAACTCCAAGAGACATATGACAAGACTTTGTCAACAATGAACAGCAGGTTAGAGCAGAAACTGGACGCCTCAAACCAGACAATCAATCTCCTACTTGGATTCAAATCAGAAGCTGAAGAAAAAGTTGAGAAGATGACAGAAGAGATTGCTTCTCTGCGTACATTAATAAGTACCCTATTTGATGATGTCAAAAAGGGGGAAATATCAGGAAGCAAAAGCACAGGAGGAAAAGGCAGCAGCAAGACTTTGAGAACAGAGGAGGTGGAAGGTACAACAGAAGAAGTGGAGCCTGCAACAGAAACACCAGCTCCGACACAAACAAGACCCACTACACCTCCAAGACCAGATCCCACTCTAATTGGAACAGAACAACCAGCTCATCCAGCATCACACACTCCCATGGACAAAAGCAAAAAGCCGATAGACGAGGGTGACCAGATAGCTGAGCTTCTGCTGTTCGGAGTGAGCATGGATCAAGCATGCGATCCTGTATTCAGAGCACAATTCTATAAAGAAGAGGCAGAGAGGGAGAGGAAGCTGGCTGCCCAGGAAGCTAAAGAGAAATCTTTTCAAACTCCCTTCTCTTCACCTACATCAACAGAAAGATCGCAGCAACAGTCTTCTCAGTCAACCACCCAGTCCAAAAAGAAGAAGAAGAAAGCCTTCTCCTAGAACCTGTCCTTAAAGAAACAAACACCCACAGATGCTTGGGTTCCAGGAGGAGATCAGAATGACTGGGAAAAGGTTAAACAAGGTTTCATTTTGAACCGATATTTTTTGAAGGAACCCACATACTCAGAGTCTACGCCGGATGAAGATTTTCATCGCTATCTGGAGAATTTTAGTGATCAGGAGCTAGTACAGAGGATCAGAACAGCAGCTTCTGATGCCAAAATTCAGATAAAAGCTCCAGAGAAAGAGTATATGGTCTGCCCAACTATACCAGGCAGTAATCTTCCAGATAAGACGTACATTCTGAACTACATCAATCAACTGGCAAAGATCAAAGGCTATAAAATCGACAACCATGATCCAAACTATGCCAGGGTGAGAGATGGTATCTATGAGAGCATCCAGCTGGTATCCGACGCACAAAGAGAAAAGATGAAGAAGGGCGGAGCAGCTAGATGGTTCTCTTAGATAGTTAATTCTTATCTTTTGCCTTTGCTTTATCTTTTCTGCTAACTCCTGTACTCATCAAATTCATATATCAATGAATATGGAGTTTCTGTGTTATTGTTGTTTACTGTTATTTACCTTAAATAACAAAAAGCTAATCTCTCCAGAACATGATTCATACTTGATTAAGCTGACTAAGTGTGGTTTTGACATCATCAAAAAGGGGGAAATTGTTGGGAACCCCACAATATATTCTAAGTTTTAATGATGTTTACTCATACACACACACTTGGCATTCTTCATGTTCTGTATCATTTCTGTTGATTCTTATTTACCAGATAGTCAAAATCTGCTCTTAGAGGTTGCATTGCAGCATAGATCTCCCAGCTTGGTGGAAGAGCTCTAAGAACTTTCATGTTCTTCTCCCTTTGAGTATATTTGTTCTTTTTGAATGCAGATATCTGAAGGAGGATTCCAGTGAATCTCATCTTCATCTGTTCTATTGTCTCGCCTGGTTTCATTTTGAATTCATCATATTTGTTGCAGGCAAGAGACAGTTTGTTCTCAATCATTACTTTAGATCCTAGGGCTAGGTCTCTTAAGGCTTCCCACATCTCCTTGGCAGTATCCAGATCTTGGATTTTCGCCAGATGTATGCCTTTGACCGTGCTGGAGATGATCCCTTTGGCAAAATCATCAAGATTTGCTTCTCTCCTTTCTTCAGAAGTGTATTTTTTGGGATCCTTTAGCACAGATTCTTTGACCACTCCTGTATCAGTGATACGAGTAGTTTCTTCTGTAATTGCCAATGGCCCTTCTTCAATTACTTTCCACATCAAACAGTGATGTTCTTTGAGGCACATTTTGATTCTGAAGCTCCACTCTCTGTAACCTTGGATGGAGAATTCTTCGCATGCCCTAATAACAGATGATTCCACAGCAGATAGTATGCACGTGAATGAAAAAGGTTTTCCTAGATCTATTCAAGTTGACCACGCAGGTTTCATCCCTGTGAAACAAAACAATGGTCGTTTGAACCACTGCTCTAATACCACTTGTTGGTCCCCGAAGGGCAAGGTTCGGTGTATGGGGGGGGGGATACACCAAACTACAAACTTTTCAGTTTACTTGACAAGTTATGAGAGAGTTCAAGCTATTCTGTATAAGAAATTGCTCGAAGATGACTTGACAGATCGATAAGCAGATCGATAGCAGTTTAGTCCAAACAGATTACTCTCTTAGTGAAAACACTTAGCTAATAATAAGAGTGATCTTATTACTTTCTGAGTGTTGAGTGAGTGCGGAATAATGGTGGAATAGTGATTGCTCTTGTTTAGAAAACCTTAGTAATAATCCAGAATGTTGAGGATATTGATTGAGATGCAGATGGATGATAGTGCAGAGAGTTAGAATAATAAACAACTGAAAATAAAGAATGCAGGAATGTAAAGCACACAGTTGTTTAACGTGGTTCGGGAAATCCCTACGTCCACGATCTGGTCAAAAACTAGACCAGATTATCCACTACTAGGATACTCTGCTTCTTTATACTCATGGAGAACGAGTCACAAGTATCAATCACAACTACAGAGATACTTATGCACGAAATAAGGGTCGTGTCCCTTTACAACAGATTACCTCTACGTTACCACTAGAACACTACTAGCTAGTAGGGTGATCTCCTTTCTCTCGATAAGACAGACTTGAATCGAGGTGGTTGGTGTGATGTAGAATCACAAGGTGTTGAAGCTCTAAGTCAGGATGGCAGATTGCTTGAAAGTATGACGACAGTTTAGCTTGCACGTATGTTCCCCCTTTTTTTCTCCAGATTTCTAACTTCAACTATATAGGCATTGAATTTGAAATTCTAGCCGTTTGTTGATTGACGTGAGATAGATGGTATATTGTCAATCAATGATTTCCATCATATCTGTTCTTGCCATATAGGAAAGGTTGACTCAATCTTTGAGTTATGGAAAGTAGTTTGCTAACGGTCTCTTTCCTTCTATGTGTTAACCGAAGATCTTATTTCCAATCCCAGTTGGATGGACTTGATCTTGACGTGGCAAGAGCATATGATGTGTAGGATGATGTCAGCTGGTGGATTGATGACTCAATCGTTCTGTTTCTGTTGGGAACCCCACAATATATTCTAAGTTTTGATGATGTTCACTCATACACACACACTTGGCATTCTTCATGTTCTGTATCATTTCTGTTGATTCTTATTTACCAGATAGTCAAAACCAGTTCAACCAGAAAGATGGAATATGTCTCAGACAGAAAGCTGAAGCAAGTCCTTTAAAGAAAGCTGAACCAGCAAGTCTTTAACAGAAAGCTGAACCAGCAAATCTTTAACAGAAAGCTGAACCAGCAAGTCTTTTAAAAAGCTGAACCAGCAAGTCTTTAAAGAAAGCTGAACCAGCAAGTCTTTAACAGAAAGCTGAACCAGCAAATCTTTAACAGAAAGCTGAACCAGCAAGTCTTTTAAAAAGCTGAACCAGCAAGTCTTTAACAGAAAGCTGAACCAGCAAGTCTTTTAAAAGAAAGCTGAACCAGCAAGTCTTTTAAAAGAAAGATGAACCAGCAAGTCTTTAACAGAAAGCTGAACCAGCAAGTCTTTTAACAAAAAGCTGAACCAGCAAGCCTTTAACAGAAACCAGAGAGACTCAAAACCAGCAAGTCTCAAGACAGAATGCTAAACCAGAGAGACTCAAAATCAGCAAGTCTCAAGACAGAATACTAAACCAGAAAGTCTCAAACAGTAAATGAAGCTAGTTAACTTTAACAGAAAGTTGAACCAGAAAAGCTTCAGCCAGAAAGATGGAAGATGCTTCAGCCAGAAAGTGGTTAACGTATACTCTACCAGAAAGTACCTCAACCAGAAAGTGTCTAAGTCAATATTCAACCAGAAAGACACTAGACAAGAGAGGACACAACCAGAAGGTTAGAAGCAAACCAGAAAGAGCAGAACCAAACCTGTCGATGAAGCATTAAAGACTTTCCATTGAAGATTTGGAAATTGAATCACTGATTGACACGGAGAAGGAAATCAATCACAGATGATCTGCTTACCAATCATAGAAGATTCAATCAACAACTCTACAAGGAAAGAAGAGATATAATTGATTGACAATCCACAAATCAAATCACGTCAATCAACAAACGGCTAGAATTTCAAATTCAGAGCCTATATATGTTTGAAGTTTCAAAGTCTGTAGATCTACGCAAGCGCTATACTGCAGAAATATTCTCAAGCATTCTATCTCCAAATCAGACAAAAACTTCAAACCGTTCGTGATCGCAATCACACCTCGATTCAAGTCTGTCTTATCGAGAGAAGAAGGAGATCTTTACTAGCTAGTAGTTTTCTAGTGGATTAACGTGAAGATAACCTGTTTACAGTAGTTTTCTGTAAGTTGTAAAGGGACACGACCCTTATTCGTGCATAAGTTTCAGTTAGATTGTACTTGGAACTTGTGGCTCGTTCTCAGCGAGGTTAAATAAGAAGAGTATCCTAGTAGTGGATATCTAATCCAGTTTGGATTAGACCGTGGACGTAGGGGGTTTCCCGAACCACGTAAAAATAACTGTGCCATTTAAATTCTGCATTTTATATTCAGTTGTTTTTATTCTGCATCTATCATACTCATTCAAATCTGCATTCTTAATCAACCTCTAAATACTCGATTAAGTGTTCAAAAGATTTTCTTAATAAGAGCACCGACTAAGTCCACCATTATTCCGCACACTGTACATTGCTGGAAATTAAGTTCACACTTACTTTCTGCTTTGTATATCTCACTTGAGAGGTCCTATCTGGATAGAATCTAATCGATTAGATAATCACTTTGTTCTATCAACTTGAGCAATCTGTATTTCAGAAAGCTCACATCTCTCTGATTGAAATAGTCAAGTAAACTGAAAAAGTTTGCATTTGGTGTATTCCCCCCCCATACACCAAACCTTGCTCTTTCGGGACCAACAGTTTCCTCGCGGTAGGCATCGATCTGGTCACTGTCTGTTACAGCAGATCGATTCCTTTTGGCGTGAAATCTTGACTTTCATCCTATTCTAAGTTGAGATTGACTTCTATAGGAATATTTCTTTTACATTTCAAGTCATCTCCTAATCTGATCTATAACAAGATTCACTTTATCTCTAGTGATCTGTTTTTACACGTAGAACAGTTTAAGCTCTAAATTAGCTAAGTGTGTTTCGAAAGACCATCATTAAAACTAAAAAAACCTTAGGGTTCCCAACAATTTCCCCCTTTTTGATGATGTCGAAACCACACTTTACAATGATGTCCTAGCAACTCTCTTAAGAGTTATCTGGTTTGATGACCAGATAGATAATTGTTCGTTATTTAGGTTATAACGATTTAAGATATTTTATAAGTGTTCTGGACAATAGAGTGTTGTCATCAAAAACTTCAAAGATTTCATATATGAATAAAGAGACAAAATAGAGTTTACAGATAGTCAAGACAAGAAAAAAATAAGAAATGCAGATCATAAAGATATGAGAAATGAGTCTAAAGTTTATAATGATGGGAATATCATTACCTGTTATATTTCTGTTCCTAACCCAAAAATGTTCTGGATTCGAAAGGGAACATTTGCTAATAACCAAGCACCCAAACGTTGAAGGGTAGCTAAGTGTAATTAATTGCAAGACCAGAAGAGTGCAAGAAGAAACAAGATAGCAAGAGGAGCAATCTGGATAATAGATAGTGGGTGTTCGAAGCACATGGCATGAGACAAGAATCTACTATCAGATTACATAGAAAAATCAGGACCACAGGTCACTTTTGGATGTAACTCAAAAGGATACACTAGAGGATATGGAAATATAGAAGTTGGCAAGACCACCATCTCAAATGTTTCTTATGTTGAGGGTCTTAGTCACAATCTGTTTTCTGTAAGTCAATTATGTGCTAACGGTAATCAGATCATTTTTGATACTAACAACTGCTTTGTGAAGAACAAGGAAGGAGATGAGATACTCCTTACCGGAAAACTGCAGGATAGACTATATATCGTCCAATGGACAAACCAGATCGAGTTCTGCTTAGTCACTAAAATTGTATCAAAAACAAGCTGGTTATGGCACAAGAGATTAAGTCACCTAAACTTCAAGTCAATCAACAGGATTGCCAAAGAAAAATTAGTAGAAGGACTACCAGATCAAGTGTCACGCCCCAATTCCCGAGGGAAGGCCCGTAAGCCGGGGTGCGACTAGGGGTGGGATTTAAGAAGCGGGGAAGAAGGGGGGGCATGCTTGACTTGGAAAGAAACCCGAATAATACATCAAACATAACCATTAATTGATAAGCGAGAAGACTCGCAATTCAAATCGATGCAACAAGCTATTCGATGACAAAATTTAAGGTTCACAATCCTAATTATATCGAATAGAATAACATAACCAGAGTCATTAGAAAGTTATAGATCGACAGACGAACTATACATGACAAAAGGAATATCATAGCGGAAGCAATTCATAAAAGAAATCTGACGAGAACAACAACCACTCCTCAGCTTAGCTCGTCACAACCGGCACTTAACCTGAAAAACATTTGGAAACAATTTGTGGGCTGAGTACTAGTGTACTCAGTGGGCTATGCATTTTATAAACAGTTTTATAAAATATAAACATTTTTATCCATTCATGAACAACATACCTTAGAAGGTTTCAAAACGAAAAGTACTTCTAAGCATGTCAAAGCATTTATCATTTTCATTCATTTGCGCATTTATGTACGTTCTAAAGTTACTCTTACTTTGGCCCCGGACCTCTTGCCACTGTCGAGCCCATTTACATCCAGACTTCGGGTTCAAACCCAGAGAGTCTATTGAGCATTTAGATTTCGGGTTGAAACCCAGAGAATCCCTTTCTGCTTTTGGATTACGGGTCGAAACCCAGAGAATCCCTTTTACATTACAGTAGCACACAATGGAGATCAGCCCATTGCACTACTACCCATTCGTGTACACAGTTTTCGACTAACGTGTTAGGTCAAGCCGAAAACCTCGATCGATTAACTTCAGAGCATTAAACTTAATTGAACGTACATTAAAACATGACATGGATAACATTTCATTTCGCAATATCAGAGCTTATATAACTCAAACATAATTTTGAGAAAAATAAACCCACCTCTTGGAATAAATCCGTAGCTTTAAATCACCCTTGAGTTTAGAAAAGCCGAGCTAATCCTCACGTTCAACTTGATTTACACATGGTACTTGACCTTCAGATAACAAGCTAACTTATAAAAAGATTCGAGTCTTAAAGGAGATAACTTCTATTCTACTCCTAACTCGAATTCATTAACTTTTCAACTCTTAGGCTTTTAGGGTTTTCAACACTGTTCCTCGACTCTTAAGTCTCGGCTTAAATGATTCTGGGAAAACCCTAATTCATTTACTTATAACGTACGTCTTATAAAGAGTACTAACAAGGAGGGAATTATGAGGTTTGAAACATAATGCGGTCGAAAAAAATCGACATGACCTCTACGTTCATTTAAGCTTAACCCTCGTTTACCCAAAACGAGTAAACCAACTAACACACATTAACATTGCCCCATTCAACTCTCTCTCGAGTGAGGACTCCGTTCCTCCACTCGAACTTATCCCAACTCAATCTCAAATCGTAACAACAACAACAAATCAACATTTCAAACATTTCAACATTTCAAACATTTTGAATTCATTTCGTTTTTCACTGCGCAGTCCGAGTTAAACTCGATTTTGAGCGTTCAAAAGTACTTCAAAAATTCTAAATTTCGAGATATAAGTTCAAGACATTTAAAGGAACAACTTTCATTTAGGAAATAGTTTCAAAATCATTGCAGAAAAATTCATAAAAAATTCGGGAATCAATCCCCTGTTTTACGTTTGAAATACAACGTCGAAAACTGCGCAGTCTAGGTTCGTTCCACTTTTGGGCACTCAAACGTACTCCGAAAATTCTGAAATTTCACAGGAACGTTATAGACACGTAAAGGAACAAATTTCATGAAGAAACCATCTTCAAAATCGCAACCGAAAAATACGAAATAATTCGAGCAAAACAGTCACGTTTTTGCCAAATTTTCCTCGATTCTTAAATTTTCTTTCGTTTCTATGTTCTCTAACGTCATACGAACAATAATAATGCTACACAACATAAAATCGAGCCTTCCTACCCTTCCAACTAGACAAAAATCTCGAAAATTGGCTAGGGAAAAAGAATAAGGAATTCTAAATTTTAAACCGTAGAATCGAAGCTTAAGGTGTTACCTATTCGTATCCGAAGTCGGTTCGTGAATTGGAGCTCGTTTGCACCTTGAATCGACCAGCTTTTGCTCTCCAAAAATGGGGGCTTCTCTCTCTGTTTCTCACGTGAAGAATGAAGAAGGAGAAGAAGAAGAAGGAAAGAAGAAAGAAGAAAGAAGGAAGAAGGTGATGTGGTGAATTGTGGACCATAGAAATAATAGGTTAAGATTAAAAGTTGGTTAAACCCGATATAATAACGTACTAATAGTCCGGGTTCTCGACTTCTCGATAAAATAATGTTCTCGGAAACATTCCAGAAAATCACGGCTCTCTTAGAAAAATATTCCGGACTTAACTTTAAAAGATAATAAAATTATCTCGTCTCGTTCAAAAACGATGAATAGTGATTTCTCTATAAATACATCATTCTTCCGAAAGTCGGAATTATCAACTTTTCACCTTATATCCGTATCGTAAAATAAGTGAATGGAAAAGCAGACGCTGCTTCGATACGAGTTCTCGAACTTAAATTATGACGATAACGTCAAACCGAATTTTCTCGGTTTCTTTCTCGATTTCAGAAATTTCTGAAATAATTTTTAACTCACATTAGGAGTTCTATTCTTTAATACGAGTCTTTAAACTTTCAACGGATCTTGAATCCCTCGTTTATTCATAAATTTTTCTTTTATTCGGGTTTTTAATTACCGGGGTATTACATCAAGTATATGATAAAGATCATATATGTCATGCTTGTCAAGCTGGGAAGCAGACCAGATCATCCTTTACAAGCAAAACAGCACACTCAATATCAAGAATACTGGAGCTTTTGCATCTGGATCTATTTGGACCAGTTAAACCACTAAGCATAAATGGGAGAAAATACACCTTAGAAATCATGGATGACTACTCATGGTTCACTTAGGTCATCTTTCTGTTAAAGAAGAAAGAGACACTACCCAAACTCCCTGATTTTCTACACAAGATCACCAAACAGAAAGAGATGAGCATAACTTCTATCAGAACAGATCGAGGAACATAATTTCTCAACCAGAAGATTGAAGCATACTACAACAAAATGGGAATCACTCATCAAACTTCAGCTGCTAGAACTCCTCAACAGAATGGAGTTGTTGAAAGGAGAAACAGATCACTTAAAGAAGCAGCTCGTACTATGCTAAATGCTACCAATCTACCCAAGAAGTTCTGGGCAGAAGCTGTCTACACAGCCTGTTATACTCAGAACAGATCATCAATTACACTGAGACATGGAAAGACACCATATGAGATTTGGAACAACAGAAAGCCTAAGATATCTTACTTTCGCACTTTTGGTTGTCTGTGTTACATACACAATAACGGGAAAACTCAATTGAGGACTTTTGATAGCAAAACTGACCCTGGAATATTCTTAGGATATTCTGATGTCAGTAAAGCATATCGAGTCTACAATGAGAACTCTCATATTGTGGAGGTAACACCTCATGTTGTTTTTGATGAGTCTATTGTTGAGTACAGGTCACTAGATAATAGACAGACAGAGAACCAGATGACTACAAGAAAGTTGAACGAAATGCTACTTGAAGATATTCTTATCTGGAATTCAAAAAGTGATGATGAAGATATCAACACTCCACCAATTGCTGAAGAAATCATACAGTAAGGGGGAACAATCCAACATGAACTGGATGAAATCAGATCACTAATTGAAAGCAATGAAACAGTCATTGCAGATGATGATCAATTTGGAAATCTAAATCCAGAAGAAAGAATAGATGAGAATCCATTTCAAACTTCATCAACAATTCACACTGAATTTGAGGATCCAACAGATCAACCTGATCCTGAGATATCTGATGAAGAGATGACCAGGAGAAGGAGATGGATACAAGATCATCCACCAGAACAGATCGTTGGGAACCCACCAGACCAGGAGAAGGAGATGGATACAAGATCATCCACCAGAAGAATGCACGGAGAAAGTGCCTTGTTAAGTTATTACCTATCTCGCATTGAACCAGCTAATGCTCACGAAGCATTACAAGATGCAGACTGGATAACAGCAGTGCAAGAAGAACTAAATGAGTTCAAAAGAAATGAAGTCTGGTATCTCGTGGACAGACCCAAACACCAAGGAGTAATAGGTGTAAAATGGGTGTTCAAAAACAAACGAGATGAAAATGTTGAAGTAGTCAGAAACAAAGCCAGATTAGTAGCTAAAGGCTATAATCAACAAGAAGGCATTGATTTTGATGAAACATTTGCACCCGTAGCTAGACTAGAAACTATAAGGTTGTTCCTAGTATATGGTGCACACAAAAGGTTCAAGGTATACCAGATGGATGTCAAAAGTGCCTTTCTAAATGGTATCCTTGAAGAGGAAGTCTATGTGGAATAGCCACCTGGATTTGAAGAAGCAGATCCAAATCAGAATGTATACAGACTGACAAAAGCAGTCTATGGTCTCAAACAAGCCCCTAGAGCTTGGTATGAGACATTATCAACATTTCTACTAGAATTTAGATTCAGAAGAGGTTCAGTTGAAAAGACTATGTTCATCCTCAAAGTCAAAGAAAATATCCTTCTAGTACAGATCTATGTAGATGATATCATTTTTGGATCTCAATCCACCTATTTATGTGATAAATTTGCTGAACTTATGAAAAATAAGTATTAAATGTCCATGATGGGCGAGATGAGTTTCTTTTTAGGTTTGCAGGTCAAGCAGGAACCAGATGACATCTTCATTAATCAAACAAAGTACATCAACGATCTGCTGACTAAATTCGGGATTAAAGACAGTAAACCAGTAAAAATCCTAATGCAGACCAATAGGCAAATTGATACTGATCCAGAGGGAAAACCAGCTAATATTACTCAATACAGAGGGATCATCGGATCACTACTTTACCTAACTGCCAGTCGACCTGACATTACATTTGCAGTAGGAGTATGTGCAAGATATCAAGCAAATCCTAAAGAGTCTCACATGGAAGTAGCTAAGTAGATATTAAGATATCTTAAGGGAATAACCCATATTGGATTATGGTATCCATGTGAAGACAACTTTGAGCTAACTGGATGCACAGATTCAGATTATGCTGGATGTAAGCTGGACAGAAAGTTAACATCTGGTACATGTCAGTTTTTAGGAAATAAATTAATCTCTTGGTTCTCAAAGAAACAGACATCTGTTGCCACGTCAACCACAGAGGCAGAATCTATGACAGCTGGAAGTTGCTGTGCACAAATTCTCTGGTTAAGACAACAACTTAAAGATTATGAGATTGATGTCAAGGAGATACCCATTTTTTGTGATAGTTCAAGTGCTATAGCTATCACACAGAATCCTGTTTTACATACTAAATGTAAGCATGTAGATGTGAGACATCATTTTATAAGAGATCATGTTGAAAGAAAACATGTACAGATCGAGAAAATACACATAGAACTACAGAGAGCTGACATCCTTACTAAAGCATTACCAGAAGAAAGATTCAAGATACTTTGTGGTAAACTAGGACTATTAAATCTTGAAGATAGGACCAGATTGACTTAGATCAAATCATGTTCAATATTCCAACAGGGAATTAGAACCAGATTGATATAAACAAGATTGATGAAAACAAGTCATTGACACCAGAACATCTAAATAGAAGTTGATGGTCAACAGATCGATTAAATTCTAACCGGGAATTATTAACAGATCATCACACAAGATTAATGTCCAAAACTTGAAAGTGGCATAAACAGATCGATAATATTAACAACAGTTTATTAATTATGAGATCGATATGGACCAGATAACTAGATGCCACGTGGATATTAATTAAATCCTTTATTAATATCCCCATTACTTGGTCAAGGGGGAAAGTCAACAAGATACGGTGATGATTCTTAATCATAGCCCATGCATCTAAATTCTAACATTATATACCAAATCTTTTATTTTTGATGATTAAGTACAGTGTTTGGGAAACGTGATCGAGGAGATATTTACCAAACCAAGAAAAAGGAAGAAAATTGATGGCTGAAACAAACACGCGCCTCACTGCAGCCGTTGGATCAAGCGCGTGCATCAAATGCAGAAAAGAGAAGATAATAGACCTTAAGCCTATAACTCAAGAGGCGGGAAAAGCTGAAAAAGGGAAGAATATCAATTAATTTATTACTTTATTTATCACTTATCTATATATATTTGATAAGGCGGTTCGACTATCATTCACACTCTTCATCTTCGACACTTAGCAAATTTTTCCTTCCTTCCAAACTTTCTCAAATCCTCAAAACCTATCTGTTTTCACAACCATGGCTCCAAAATCTTCTCTGTTTTCTGAGCAAGTGAACTTCTTGAAACCATACATTCACCAAGATCTTTACGCTGTTCTCGACACTTTTGGTTTTCAGAAACTGGACAAGGCCTTCGACCTTGTTAAGCACTGCAAAGGTTTCAATTTATAAGTTTCCTTTAATTGTTTTTGAATGCTCTGAAAATCTCTTGAACTCGTTTTGAAAATCTCCTCTATCTATTTTGCATACTTATATGCACTTGTATTGTTGTGTTGAACTATATACTCTGTACATTGCTATTTGAGCACTTATACTTCATTGATGGAAGGATAGTGCTCATATCTATTGTTTTGATTTCTTTGTAGGATTTCACAACATAATTACTACAAACCCTGTCCACTTTCTACCAAAGGAAGTTGCCGCCTTTTATCTCTCATGGCAAGGAGAGAAAGGTGGAAATGAAGCCACTATAAGAGTGAGCAAGGGAAATACCATCAGCAACACTACATACAACGTTCTGAACATCATTGATACAGTTTATAAGCTGAAGGATGAAGGTCTCACTCTTGGAGACATTACCGAAGAACAACTACAAGACGTGATAGAGATGGTGATGGTAGTACCCATTCACTACACGAACAAGATGTTCAATAGGGCACTTCTTGCACCAGAATTCAAGATAATTTTTGAATTCGTCCAAAGAATCTTCATGAACCACAATGGTTCTTACGACCAGGTCACTCCCGAAAAGTTCAAGATACTAGCTGCGGTTGTTCTGAATCTGCCAGTAAACTGGAGCAGAATCCTTTTCAATCTGTTGGCAAAGGAGGCCAAGATGATCACTTTCATAAAGGGAGCAAGCCCTGGAATTGAGGTGAGAAGGAGCAGTTTGAGACACTCAACTAAGATTAGTTACATGTTGGAATCATTCTTCAACCAGCACAAATGGGATTCATAAGTGGAGTTCAACGACAGATTACGCTTTCCAAAGGATCAACACTAAATAGAGATGTCCATGGGAATCTCTGCTAATCTGATCGCCAAGGTGACTGACCCCGTTTATGTCAACACCCTGATGGAGATGGGAAGCTCCAACCCCATCTGGGTTCCACCATCTGCTCCTACTGAGAAGTCAACTAAGTCTAAGGTCACTAAGGAAAAGCCTGTTGAACGGACTCCTTCCAAGAGGGTAATGAGGAGAGCCAGCTCTGTGGATACAGATGCCTCCACAGCAGCCCAACAACTGAAGCCCAAGAGGAGAAGACTTCAAAAATTGTCTGAACCAGTAGAGGATGTTCAGGTTGAAGAAACTGCCACCCTCAACAGGAGATCCTAGTTGAGGATGAGGAGATATTGGTTGGGGGGCCACCAGAGGATGTTGTCCCCATCTCCTCCATGGACCCAAGTCAAACAAAAGACTTCTCACCAGCTCATACTGCAAGTCCATCATCTGCTGAACCTTTGGAGCAGATCGATGAGGATGATGAAGAAGAAGATGAATCCTCCGAAGAGGATGTGGAGAAGAAAACAGCAGAGAAAGTTGTGAAATTGTTAGAAGCAGAAGCAGATCATGCTGTACTCAAATCATTTCCAGGCATTCAGCTCACACCTGAGAGCTATGATGCAGCCAAGAGAGTGAAGCTACTACTTCTCATTAAGGACAAGGAATTCTACATCCTTGATGCTCTGCTCAAAACCAGATCCATGGACACACTCAAAGCAGAGGAAGCAACTTTTATGAATATCTTCGAAGTCTCCTCTATTGCAGAGTTGAGAGCAACATTCCCTCAGAGTATCCTGGCCATAGCTCAGCATGAAGCTCAAAAATTGCAGATCGATCTGAGATCTATCTATGAGAAAGCTGGGATGCTCCAATTTTTCGACAGTGTGGTAGATGAGGAAGAAGTTGAAGTTGAAGAAGCTGAAGCAGAACCTGTTGAAACTCACCAACCGGGTGCAGCAACTCAAGAGTCAGAACCAGATCAGCATATGGCTGATGCTGCAGAACAGACCGTGGAACCCACTGCCCAAGCTGAGGGGGAACCAGCCAAATCTAGCAAAATCCAGATTGCAGTGGTGGATTATCCACGAGAGGAGGCTGAACCAGCTGGATAGAGGGTGGGTGGCAAGCCTACTGATGACAAATAGACCCCCGCTGTCGCAGCTACTATGGAGGAGTTTGTGGAGACGACAAATCTTAAGGAGATATTGATGACCCAGCATCAATCACTATCTAATGAACAAGTGAAGGATCTAATCTCACACAAGGTGGACAAATTTATGTATGGGACGCTTTCCACAGTCCAAGACCAGGCCACTCACATTCTCACTGAATTCAACAATCATCTGAAGTCCCACGTTGACCAAGTAGACTCAGAGTTGAGAAGAGTGTGCAGATTGAAGCTTGAAGAACTGAGCAAGAAGATGGACGATGATCGATCTGCCGCAGAGCAGAGGAAGGAACAGATCGATCAGACACTGATGACTATGGAACTAAAAGTTAAAGAAATGTACAAAATAGTCACAGAGTTCGCGAAGAAAGAGAAGGACATGGTTCATACCATTGTCAAGGAGCAGACGGATGGGATAACTTAAGAGGTGATTAAGGCAGTCAATGCAGAAAGCAGAGCGCAATTTCAGAAGTTTGAAAATGAAGGGAAGAGCTTTGTAGAAAGGAAGATGATTGAACTGCGCTATCCAACAAAGGTCATGATCGACTCATACTTCGATGAGATTGGCATAATCAAAGAAGAACAAGAAAATATTACTGCATCTCTGTCCAACGTCAAATCTTCAGTGGAGAAGAAGATCGATGATTCCAACTTGAACATCAATTCATTGCTTACACACAAGATAGACTCCGAGAAGCAGATGAAGGACATGAAGGAGGAGATCACCTCGCTTAGGGCACTCATCAACATGTGTATTGATGATATCGAAAAGGGGGAAGGATCTAAGAAGGGAAAAGAGAGAAGGAAGGAAAAAGGAAAGGAGATAGTGCTTGAAAAGGGCAAGGGGCAATCTGGTGCCACGGATGAAAAGATAGAGGCTCAACCAGAGCAACAAATTGCACCAGATCGACCTAGTCCACCATCCGCTCTACCTCAGAAGACATCTAAATCCACTTCAAGCAGATCAAGCCACTCCCAACCATTAAAAAGGAAGAAAAGATCTGGATCTGGTTGGTTCTCATCTGCTCCTATCAAGACAATGAAGACAAATGAAGGAGAGACCAACTGGGTCCCAGAGAACTTAAAGGATGGATGGGAAGAAATCAAATACGGCTTCATTATGTGTCGCTACTTCCTCAAAGAACCAGCATACTGCGAGGGGACACCTAATGAAGCATTCAACCTCTATCTGGACTTGAACGATGCAAGAGATCTTGTGAAGGCTATACGAGCAGCAGCAGCAAAAGCCCAGGTTACAATTACTGCCCTGGAGAAGGAATTCAGAACATGTCCCAACATATCTGGCACTGAGCTTCCAGACAAAACCTTCCTACTCAACTTCATAAACTAGCTCGCAGAAAACAGAGGATACAAGATAGATGTTGAGGATCCAGATGATATAAGAGTCAGAGAAGGAGTCTACGAAAGCGTACAACTTATATCTGACGAGACAAGGGCCAAAATGAAGAAGCAGCAAGAAGAAAGGAGGAAGAGCAGATAGATAACCATTTCTCATATCTTTACTATCTGTAATTCCTATTTTTATTTTGATGAACTGTAAACTGAATTTGCACCTTATCTATGTAAGTTCATTTAAGTTTCTGATGACAACTTCTTATTGTCAAGAACATATTCAAACTGCTTTAATCGTTATAACCTAATAACGAAACATAATCATTTTGGCTATCCAACCAGATCACTCTTAATGAGTTATTAGGATATATTTGTAAAGTGTGGTTTCGACATCATCAAAAAGGGGGAAATTGTTGGGAACCCTAAAGTATTTTAGTTTTGATGATGATCTCTCGAAACACACTTAGTTCTTTTTGGGAGTTAAATTGTTCTACGTGTTAACAGATCACTCATATAAAGTGAATTCTGATAGAGAACAGATTAGGAGATGACTTAGCATGTAAAGGAATTATTCCTATAGAAGTCATTTCCATAATAGTATAGGATGAAGATCAAGACTTTTCACGAAGAAGAAATCGATCTGCTGTCAACCAGATCACCAACCAGATCGATGTGCACAGCCAAGAACCAGATCGATAGAGTCATCAAACCACCTGATGACATCACCCTACACATCATATCCTCCTGCCACGTCAAGATTGAAGTCCATGCAATAGGGATTGGGAAGAGAAGCTACGATTGACACAATGAAGGAAAGTAACCGTTAGCGATTTGTTTTCCATACTTAGAGGATTGAGTCAACGTTTCTACAAGGCAAGAACAGATATGATGGATATCATTGATTGGCAATATTCGATCAATCTCACGCCAATCAACAAACGGCTAGAATTTTAAATTCAATGCATATATATATGAAGTTCAAGGTCTGGAAGAAATAGCGCGAGCTACATTGATAACATACTCTCAAGCAATCAATCTGTGAGCCAGACTAAGAGCTTCAAACTACCTGTGATTCTAAATCACACCAACTCAACCTCGATTCAAGTCTGTCTTATCGAGAGGAAGGAGATCACCCTGCTAGCTAGTAGATTTCTAGTGGTAACGTAGAGGTAATTTGTTGTAAAGGGACACGACCCTTACTTCGTGCATAAGTATCTCTCTAGATTTGATTGATACTTGTGACTCGTTCTCCACGAGTATAAAGAAGCAGAGTATCCTAGTAGTGGATAATCTGGTCTAGTTTTGACCAGATCGTGGACGTAGGGATTTCCCGAACCACGTTAAACAACTGTGTTCTTTATATTTCTTCACATTTACTTTCAGTTGTTCATTATTCTAACATTCTGCACTATCATATAATCTGCATCTCAATCAATCTGATTAACGATCTGATTATTCCTTCAGGTTTTCTAAACAAGAGCATTAACTAAATCCACCTTATTTCCGCACACACACAATATTTAGAAAGTAATAAGATCACTCTTATTATTGTCTAAGTGTCTACACTGGAGAGCCATCTGTTTGGACTAATCTGGTATCGATCTGCTGATCAATCTGATTAGTCATCTGTCGAGCAATTTCTTACTTAAGAATAGCTTAAATTCTCTATTAATTAACCAAGTAAACTGAAAAGTTTGTATTTGGTGTATTCCCCCCCCCCCCTCCCCCCATACACCAAACCTTGCTCTTTCGGGACCAACATGTGAAACATCACTTTATAAGAGATCATGTAGAAAGGAAGCATGTGCAGATCGAGAAGATACACACAGAAATAAAGCGAGATGATATTCTAACAAAGACATTACCAGAAGAAAGGTTCAAGATGTTATGTGGAAAACTAGGACTGCTAAGCTTTGATGAAAGAAACAGATCGGTACCAGATCAATAAAACCAGATCATATAACAGATAACTAGACACAGTAAACTATTAACTCGACACAGGTTACTAGAACCAGATCACTATGCATATTACTAGAAACAGATTAACTGGAAGCAACTCACTGGAAAGCAGAAGACTAGATCACTTCAAATACTAGGTCACTAATATAATATTAATAGAGAAAAACTCACTGGAAAAAAGTAGAACAGACCACTTCTAATATCATATCACTTGTTAAGATACAGCAGGATTAGTCATGCCACGTGGATATTAATTTTCCATAAAAGATTCCCTAATCAAGGGGGAAAATCAGAAATTCGTATCGATTTCTGATAATTACCGACTTAATATTAGTATATACGCTACTTATCTGACAAGATTTGATCAATCTTACATGAATTGGAATAATTACTGTAGGTATTGGAACGTGTAATCGAGGTAAATCATTACCTAAAATGGAAAAGGAAAGTTGCAGAGGTGTAGTTGGGTTGACACGCGCTCGAATCTAAACCTAGAAGTCTAACGCATGTATCAAACGCATATCTAAAGGTAGCAATCCAAAGAAGAATAAGCGGGAAACAAAAAGGGAGATTTTCATCTCAACCCTCCATCTTTAAGCGATTAATCTAGACCGTTGATTGTTTACTTATATATATCCATGTTGTACTGAATAACTGTTCACTTTCACTTTCACTCTCTAGCACTTTAGCATTTCCAACTCTCAAATTTCTTGCAAAACCTTTTTTCCAAAACCTTCAAAACCATTCGAAAATTGGACCAACAAACTTGTTATTTCCTGCCCGAGTTGCAAAGGTTCATAAATTCATTTCACCGGAACCTTTTGTTGTTTTCAACACTCATGGCTTTCAAAAGCTTGAGGAAATTTTTGCAATCGTCAAGAAGTGCAAAGGTTTCTAATGTTCATATTTGTTTATTTTCCATGTTTGTATGTATTGTCATGGAGTTTTACGCTGATATGGGTTCATGAGATTTCTGGAAAATTTATTACTGTAAAATTTTCGCTCGATATATCTATAATCCATGTTATATATATATGTTCTGTTTGGACATGTTATACATGTATTGGTTTTTACTATTATACATGCTTAGTTGAATGTTAAGTTGTCAGAAATATGGTTGAAGATATACTGGATTTCTGGAAATTGTCATTTGATGTTCATCATGTTCTTGATGAAAATTGATAAAGTTGGTATATTTTGCTTTTTGAGTTGATAATTATATATTATTAAGTGTTTTAAATCTTCATTTAGGGTTCCAAAATATTGTTAGATCACATCCAGAGATGTACCTACCAAAACAGGTTGCTACATTCTACTTGACTTGGGAGGATGAGAAGTAGGGGCATGAGGCCAGCGTTCTAATGCCAATAAGAGATCGAACTAGCAAGACGACCTACGATGTGATGCAGATGATTCAGCATGCTTATAGGCTAAAGGATGAAGGAATGGACTTGCCTGAGATAACCACGGAACAACTGTAGGAGGTAGTGGAAAGGATGATGGTTATTCCATTTCACTATACTGGAAGGATGTTCAACAGATCGCTGCTGGCACCTGGATTCAAACTAATTTTTGAGTTTGTGCAAAGGATTTTCATGATACACAGTGGGTCCTACGACCAGGTCACCCCAGAAAAGATGAAGATTATGACTGCTGTAGTACTCAACTTGAAGGTTAACTTGAGCAGAATTCCATTCGATCTGCTAGCCAAGGAGGCCAGATTAGTTGTGGAAACCAAAGATGACAATGACCAGATCGTGTCATTGGTGGTGAAGAGGAACATGAGACACTCCACCAAGATTAGCTACATGATAGAGAATTTTTTCAAACAGCAAGTGTGGAAGGGAGTTGTACCATTCAACACCCAGCTCACTCTACCTAAGGAACAGTACCAGCTCGAGATGTCCTTAGGGTTGTCACCTGCTCTGTTGAACAAGGTGAAGGATGATGTGCATATGAACCATCTGATGGAGATGGGGAGTTCTAACCCAACCTAGGTAGCTCCAACCAATAGGGAAGAGAAGAAGAAAGACTCCAAAGAGAAGAAGGAGAAGAGAAAGCCAGCCAAAAGGGCAAGCTCTTCAGAGACAGAAACATCATCAACCACCCAACAGCCCAAGTAGAAGAGGAGGAGGCTAAGGAAGACACAGCCTGTCTCACCAGAAGCTGAGTCACATGACCCGGATCAGGAGATACTACACGATGCCTGAGTCATCCAATGATCCGAGGCAATAAAAGGATTTCTCGCCTGCCAGAACAGCTACACCTTCACCAAATCGCCTGGAGAAGATCAGTGAAGGAGATGAAGAAGAAGAAGAGGAGGAAGTGGATGAAGAGAAAGAGAGGAGGAGGCATGCGGAGGAAGTCATTAAGTTGTTGGAAAATGAGGCTGATCACTCGGTACTCCAAGATTTTCTTGGCATTCATCTCACACAAGAGAGCTACGGAGCAGCTCGACATGTGAAGACATATCTGTTGATCAAGGACAGTGAGTACTATGTCCTTGATGCATTGCTCAACGTCAGATCGATAGAAGAGTTGAAGATTGAGGAAGCAACTCTTCTAAGCATCTTTCAAGTGGCTACTGTTACAGAGATCAGAGAGTCATACCACCAGCAAATTCTAACAATCGCCAAGCACGAGGCCAGATTGCTCAAAGTAGATTTAAAGCCATTTTATGCTGATAAAATGGAGTTCTTTGCAAGTGTTGAAGACTCAGATGATGAGGCCGAAGAGGTAACAAGGGAGATGCCATCTGCTCAACCAAATGAGCATATGGAAGAAGCAAGGGAAGTACAGGTTGACCAGCCAAGTACTTTTGGTGTACCAGAACAGCCCAGCTCATCTACACCATCAGCACAACAACAAGAAAAAGCTCAACCCACAACTGAACTAGAACAACCAACTTTTGCTATTGATCAGAAAACTTCTCAAAGGGAGAAAGACACAGAAGGGAGTGACAAGGAGAAGCAGCAGAAGAAGAAAAAGAATAAGAAGACTCCCACAATAATTCTTGACCCAGTCGAAGAGGCGCCAGCTAGCCAGGTGATTGGAGGAGAGCCTACTGATGAGATCTACACCCCTGGCGTAGCTGAAAAGTTGAAGAAGCATATGTCATTCATCAACCTGGAGGACATTCTGGAAAGAGAGCACAAATCATTCTCCAACATGCAAGTAGATGATCTGATTACTCTGAGGGTACAAGATCATTTGACAGCTACGTGCAACGACATTCAAGAGAGAGCCACCAAAGTCCAGACTGATTTTAATCAGCACTAGAAGGACTATGTCAATGATATGGACAAGGACTTGAGGTGCAAGATAAGAGACCAGGTGAAAGAGCTTACAGAGAAGCTTGAAGATGACAGAGACGCAGCAGAATCAAACAAGGAGAAGCATGAATTACACGAGGAAGGCATTGACCAGAAGGTAGATAGGATTCACAAGCTAGTTGTAGAGCTTCCTGACAAGGAGAAGGAACTGATCGAGGACGCTATTAAACAACACACTGTCTCTCTAACAGCTGAGATCACGGAATCAACAACCAGAGCGTTGCACTCTCAACTTGCAACTTTTGAATCAGAACGATGCCTAAGCATATTGGAGACGAACATGCCACAGGCTCTGACCAATCTGGAATATCCTACACCAGATGAGTTGGGTCATCAACAGAAGCGATTGGATGAAATGGAGCAACTCCAGACCACTTACGACAGAACTGTAACTACAATGAATAGTCGTCTGGAGAAAAATATCAACGTCACCAACCAGGACATCATTTTTCTACTAAACTTCAAGGAGAATGCCAAGCAGAAGCTCGAGGACATGCAGAAGGAGATCGACTCCCTTCGTACACTCATCAATTCTTCATTTGATGATGTCGAAAAGGGAGAAGAACGATCTGATAGGGGAGATAAAGGAGATGAGGGAGGCAAAGGAAAAGAGCCCGCACAGAGTCCACCAGAGGCAAGACACCACACGCCACCCAGACCAAACCCCACACTAGAACCAGAACAACGACAACAACAACAACAAAAGCAATAGCAGCAGCAAGATAAGGGCAAGAAGCCCGTAACAGATGATGAGAGCGCACAGGTCGCTGAACTACTTTTTTTGGGAGTTAAGCCAGATCAAGCGTGTGACCCAGTTTTTAGCGCACATGTTGGGAACCCTTCACAAAATTTAGTTTTGATGATGTTCCTTCGGAAATACACTTAGAATTATTTGTGTTTGTTAGGCCTTAACCTGTTCTACATGTAACAAATCACTATCTCTAAAGTGAATTTGATAGAGAACAAGTCTATAAATCAGGTTAGACGATGACTTAAAATGTAAAGGATTATATCCTATAGAAGTCATCTGGTTAGTTGTTGTTCTGCTTTGAATAACCAGATCAGCAGGAGCCTACAAGCAAACAGATGATTTGATCAATGGCCACTCAATCTGGTGATGAAGAGATCATTCACAGAGATTGCAGTCATGCTTTAGAACAGTTTTTGATGTTGACCAAATTGATGTTAATTTGGTTACCAGATCATGCAATATGGAGTGAGGCAGCCCAGGACCAGATCAAGATAGTCATCTGACATTCGAATAAATTGTTTAGATGTACTTTGAAGAATCCCAATCAGATTGCCACATCAGCAAATCACACGAAGATGGAAAGTATATCATTGAGATCAAGAAAGGAAGGAGGATCAATCAAAGCTCGAAGAAGGAAAGAGTATCAATCATCATCCGCCTTCCATATATATGATTCGGTCAACCTTTCACAAAGGCAAGAGAAGACTTTATGGGATTCATATCTCGTACTTTACACATCTTTATATTCAGTTGTTTTATTCACTAACCAATACGAGCATTCAATTTGCATTCTTAATCAATTTGTTAATCTACTTGGTTAAGTTTTCTAAAGGTTTTTAATAAAGATCACAGACTAAGTCCACCATATTCCGCACACAACGCTCTAAGGTTGTTATCTACTAAGTGTTTATCACAAGAGAGATTCTACTTGGACAGATTAGGTATCGATCTGGTCAGTCAAACTTAAGTAATCTCTTCACGGGAAAGCTTGATCTCTCTAAGCAATTAGTCAAGTAAACTGAAAAGTTTATATTTGGTGTATTGGGGGGGGGCCCCCCCACACACACACACCAAACATTGCTCTTTTGGGACCAACAGCACAGTTTTACAAAGATAAAGCAGCTAAAGAGAAAAGAGAAGGTGAACAGGCAGAAAGGGTGAAGGCCAATCAGATGCCTTTCTCGCCATCCAGACCAGATCAATCTTCACCTCCTCAACCTGCTCAGTCAGCACAGAAGAAGAAGAAGAAGAAGAAGAAGAAGAAGAAGCCATTCAAGTCATGGTCTTTATTTCTACAAAAGCAAACACCCAGAGACTCTTGGGTAACAGAAGATGACCAGAGGGGATGGGAGCTGATCAAGACAGGCTTTATCCTTAACAGATACTTTTTGAAAGAGTCTACTTACTCTGAGCAACCAACTGATGAGGACTTTAATAGATACAGGATAATTATCAAGAGAAAGAAGTTGTTAAGAGGATCAGAGCAGCAACTGAGAAAGCAAAGGTGCAGATCAAGGCACCAGTAAGAGAATACATGGAGTGCCCTCTGATTCCAAGGAGTACTATGCCAGACAAGACCTACCTGCTCAACTGCATAAATATGATTGCGAAGATCAAGGGCTACAAAATTGATAATCATTATCATAATTATGCCAGATTCAGAGATGGCATCTACGACAGTGTGCAGCTGACTTCTGATGCACAGAAGGCAAAGATGAAGAATGGTAGCAGATGGTTTAGCTAATTTTTTTTTTTATTACTTTTACCATCTGTTGTTCATTCTTTTTGATGTTTTGAACAAAATTGTAACCTATATGATCTGAACTGCTATGATATATATTGAGCGGGTTATCTGGTGACAATTCCTAGTTGTCCAGTACTCAATTTAAAGCTTTTATTCGTTATAATGTAATAACGAAAATTTAACCCACCTGGTATTTCAACTAGATAGCTCTTATTACTTTACTTAGGGTTATTTGTAAAGTGTGGTTTCGACATCATCAAAAAGGAGAAAATTGTTTGGAACCCTTCAAAAAATTTAGTTTTGATGATGTTCTTTCGAAACACACTTGGTTTTATTTAATGTTTTGTTTGCTAGACCAAGCCTGCTCAACATGTAACAGATCACTATGATATTAAGTGAATATGATAGAGAGCATGCCTGCTTATTTAGATAAGGTTAGCTGATGACTAATTGTAAAGGACTTAAATGCTTTTAAGTATTCTGTCCTATAGGAAGTCATCTTGTTAGATGGTCTTCTGGATCATCGAAGCAGACCAGCTCACCTGAAACAAGCTGATCACCGGATGAAGGTCACTCAAATCTGGTCAAAAGCATATTACACTCAATTGCTTGCATTAACATTTGGAGCAACTTTGGACCAGACCACCTCACTGGAAAGTGAACCTAATAAGGTTGACCATATCAGCTTGGAAGAGTGAACCTGTCCAATACAGATCACTGAGATGAAGACTTGGTTGAAAACTAGATATACAAATGTCATCTGGTACTAGACTGAGTCATCTGATATTTTATCTAAGTCATCTGGTATGCAAAGCATCATCCAAATGTACTTAAAGAGAATCATGTCTTTAAGCCACGTCATCAGATCTCACGTAGAATGAAAGTCAAATCAAATCAGAGATCAAGAAGGAAGGTGAATCATTCGTAGCGCAAAGAAACGAAAGAGATCAATTAGCCATCTACTTTCCATAACAAGAGAAATTCAGTCAACCTTTCCTACAAGGCAAGAGGATCGAATCAATGATTCACAGCACTGATTGGTAATCAACATTTATGACACGCCAATCAACCACAACGGTCAAAATTTCAAATTTTGCACCTATAAAAGCTTGGAACAAAATCTGGAGGAGTATTGATGAACAGATCAACTGACTAACGATCTTACAAAAAAGCTCTACCAAGAAATCTACTCTACCATTGAAGCATTCTACGAGAAGATTTCACAATTTAGATCGTGTTCTAGCCGTTCGTGATCGAAATCACACTAAACTCGATTCAAGTTTGTCTTATCGAGAAGTAGAAGGAAGATATCTTTGCTAGCTAGTAGTTTTCTAGTAGATTAACGTTAAGGTACCTTGAAGCAGATTGATCTGCAAGTTGTAAGGGACACGATCCATAATTCGTGAACAAGTTTCCTTGTAGTTTTGACTGGAACTTGTGGCTCGTTCTCAGCGAGTATAAAGAAGAGAGTATCCTAAGTAATGGATATCCAATCTAGTTTTGATTGGACCGTGGACGTAGGGAGTTTCCCGAACTACGTAAAAACAATTGTGTTATTTACTTTACGCATTTTATCTTTCAGTTGTTTATTTCACTAATCCAGGACATGCATTCAAACACGCATTGTTTAATCAATCTCTTAATATATTTGGCTAAGTGTTTATCAAAGGTTTTCTTATAAGAGCAACACACTAAATCCACCATATTTTGCACACTACACTTTGTTAGATAACAAGATCACTCTTGCTATCTGCTTAGCGTAACTCACAAGAGATAATTTGTCTGGACAGATCACTAGTCGATCTGGTAGTGAACCTGGTCGTCAATCTGGTCTATCAAACTTAGCAATCTCCTTTCCAGAAATCTTAATCTCTCTAGTTAAATAGTCAAGTAAATTGAAAAGTTTGTATTTGACATGGGTTCATCGGCTCACATGACACCAACTTCTACTTCTTTGGATAATTCTTAGCCATACTCTGGCACGGATCGAGTTGTTGTGGGTAATGGTTCCAATCTATCTATTTCTAGTATTAACACCTCTCATATTTCAGATTTGTTTCATTTATTGGATGTATTGGTTATGCCGAATCTTACTAAGAATTTGCTCTCCATTAGTAAACATACGTCTTATTTTCCGATTGATGTGTTATTTACTAATACCTCATTCACCATTCATAATCGTCACACCAAAGAACTACTAGCAAGAGGTCGTCGTGATAACGGTCTTTATGTTTTGGAGCATGCCCATCCAACTTTGCTTGCTGAATTGAAGAACAATACTTTACGTGCTTCTTTTAAATTGTGGCATTCTAGATTAGGGCATGTTTCGCCCACTTCTATTTCTTTGTTGAATAAATTGGGACATTTATCAGTTACTTCTTACTTGCCTAAACCATCATTATGTGCTTCGTGTCAATTGGCCAAAAACACACGTTTGCCATACACCTTAAATGATAAACGGGCCTCACATGTTTTAGAATTAATTCATTGTGATTTATGGGGGCCAGCTCCCATTTGCTCCTCTTCTAATTTTCGTTATTATGTGGTTTTATCGATGATTTCACACGATTTTTATGGATGTATCCGATTGCCCATAAATCTAATTTTTTTTTTGTTAACTTGCGTCAATCTGCGGCCATCGTGGAAAATCAATTTAATTGTTCTATAAAGAAATTTCAAAGTGATGGTGGGCAAAAAATTTACAAATAAGCAAGTTAGGGATTTTTTTTCGTGTTAAGGGCATTCACCATCTTATTTCATGTCCTCACACACCTTCTTAGAACGGGCGTGCCGAATGCAACCACCGTCATATTACCGAGACAGGCTTAGCTATGTTATTCCATGCTCATTTACCACCTTCTATGTGGGTAGAAGCTTTTAGTGCTACAGTGTACACGATCAATCTTCTCCCATCATCTGTTTTAAAAGGTATATCTCCATTTGTGGCCCTATTTGGCACTACACCGAATTATGGGAATTTTCATCCTTTTGGTTGTCGTGTTTATCCTTGTCTTCGAGATTATGCAGCAAATAAACTTTTTGGTCATAGTTGCCCATGTATTTTTGTTGGCTATTGCTCGAATCACAAGGGTTTTTGATGCCTGGATCCAGTCATCTCTAGAGTCTATATCACTCGTCATGCTAAGTTTGATGAGCTTGTCTTCCCATTTGTTGGTCATTCTCCACCATCCCAACTCTCTCGGCTTGATGTCTCTTCTTTTCTTGAGCCTTCTGCTATCCCGCATCATCCCCATGATCAACCCGCACCTGTCGAGCCATCTATATCTCCGACTGATCCTGGTCAACTTTGTTCTTCGACCAATGATGTCATTCCACCATCTGCACCATCAAACCAGCAGCACCAGCCCTCTCTGTTGCCTGCTCTAGCCCAGTCCGTTAGTCATCCAATGACTACGAGATCAAAAGCTAGAATTTTGAAACCATGACATGTAGCCAATTATGCATCTACCTCGCTCCATCAGGCCCTCCCAGCAAGCTCCTAACCACGTGGGTACAAATCAACTGCTAAGCATCCTCACTAGCTCACGGAAATGGATGAGGAAATGAATGCCCTTCATGCCAATCGCACATGGGACCTTGTTCCCCGGCCTCCTGGAGTTAATATTGTTGGTTCGAAGTGGGTTTTTCGCACCAAATATTTGTCCAATGGCACCATTGATCGTCACAAAGCCCGCTTTACTCAAATTCTTGGTTTCCACTTTTCTCATACATATAGCCCTGTTGTAAAAGCTGCCACGGTTCGAGTTGTTCTAGCACTCGTTGTCCATCGAAACTGGCTCTTGGATCAATTGGACGTTAAAAATGCCTTCTTAAATGGTGTTCTCTCTAAGTCGGTGTACATGGAGCAACCTCCAGGTTATGTGGATCCCCAACATCCTAATCATATTTGTCGTTTAAAAAAAGCTCTCTACAGCTTAAAACAAGTGTCGCGAGCCTAGTTACAAAGACTTAGTGCATTTCTTATAAGTTTGGGATTTTCTTCAGACCGTGCGGATACATCGCTTTTTGTCTACACTCGTGAAAATTCTTTGCTTTATCTTCTCATCTACGTTGATGATATTATATTGATGGGTAACAACCTTATCTTCATCTCCCGATTCATCTCTCAGCTTAACTCCGAGTTTGCAATCAAAGATCTTGGTCTTCTAAGTTATTTCTTAGGACTCGTAGTTTAATATACCAATACTGGGCTATTCTTGTGCCAAACAAAATATGCAAGATATTCTTACGAGATTCGAGCTTCTGGACTCTAAACCTGTTTCCACCCCTTTGGCCGCTGGGCATGTCTTCACAAGCTATGGCTATCCTTACTCCGACGTGATACATTATCGATCTCTTGTTGGTGCCTTACAATACTTGACAATCACTCGACCGGATCTCGCGTTTGCGGTAAATTCAGTCAGCCAATTCTTGCAAGCGCCAACAGAGAATCATTATGAGGCTATTAAGAGGATTCTACGCTACGTTAAAGGTACCATCAACCACGGTTTATCATTTTCACGTCGTTCCTCTTGTGACTTGGTAGCTTATTCGGACGCCGACTGGGCAAGGTGTCCAGAAACTCGTCGTTCTACCTATGGCTACTCAATCTTTCTCGCTGGAAATTTGGTTTCTTAAACTGCTAAAACGCAACCAACAGTGACTTGATCTAGTTGTGAATCAGAATATCGCGCACTTGCTAATATCACTACCGAAGTTGTCTGGCTTACCTCACTCCTTCGTGAGCTTCACACATCTCTACCTGGACCTCCACGGCTTTATTGTGATAACAATAGCACTATCTTTCTAAGTCAGAATCCGGTGGCTCATAAACGTGCGAAACATATCGACATCGATTTTCATTTTGTTCGAGAACTTGTGCTTGCAAACAAACTTATCACACAATTTGTTTCTTCACATTTCAAATAGCGGACATCTTCACCTAGAGCCTCGCACGTCCACTGTTTGAATTCTTTTGGTCAAAGCTTCAAGTCTTTTCATGTCCGACGTCTTGCTTGAGGGGGGTGATAGAGGATAATTATCCTCTTCTTTATTTTAATTATTTACTTTGCATAGCTTACAGACTTTTCATAGTTTGCTTTATCTTTCCTTATTTCTTAGTATTGTACTTCTTTTATATACATGGAATGAATTTATATCCTTTTAGGCAAATAATATTAATCTTATTAAGAAATTCTCGAAGATGTGGAAGAGAATCCACAAGTAGATGAAGATGTTGACTTAAACTCTAAGTTGTGAGGAGCACAACTCATTGTGCAACAACTGCAAAGCGAGGCAGCAAAGTGATGAAGATTATGCCTGGGATCGAGATCACTCGAAAGCATTGGAAATGGCAGGACGCTTTTCAAACCTACTTTGATATAAGGGATAGTCCATTCTACATTCTAGAGGAAGTGTTCTTACTCTTCTCAATCAATGACTTGAAGATTGAAGCGAGTCAATTGCTCAAATATTTTAGTTTTCTTGATATTCCGGACGCACGACAATTATTTAGCACATATGTTGTTGGTCCCGGAAAAGCTAAGTTTGGTGTATGGGGGGGAATACACCAAATACCAACTTTTCTAGTTTACTTGACAATTAAAAACAAGAGATAAAAACTCTTCTTATAACAAGAACAATGTTTAGGTTGACTAGAACAGGTTCTCTTAAAAGAAGATGATCTGGTCCAAAGAAACTCTTGAGTGAACTATTCAAAGAGAGTTAAACTTCGTGAGAGGTTTCAATAGAACTGTGTGCGGAAGATGGTGGATTTAATTGGTTGCTCTTAATGAAAACCTTGATTTATCTAAGTGTTCTTTACCAGGGCAGGTTTACAGAAAATGAATGAATATGAGAATGTTAAGTTAGTGAATAGATGACTGAATATGAAATGCAGAATTTAAATAGCGCAATCAATTTTACGTGGTTCAGGAAACCCCCTTCGTCCACGGTCCAATCAATCAAGACTGGAAATCCACTATTAGGATTCTCACTTCTTTATACTCGTTGAGTACGAGCCAAGAATACAAGTCAAAACTAGATTGTATCCTTGCACGAATTATGGGTTGTGTCCCTTACAACTTACAAAGAAAATTCTCCTTCAACACTCTACGATCAAAGCCTAAAAAACTACTAAACTTTGAAAGATGAAAAATTCTAACTTCTCGATAAGACACACTTAAATCGAGATTACAACTTGAATTTTTCTGAGTAAACGGTGTTGCTTCGAGAACAGTATGCAGGAACTTTATTTCTTCACTCTTAAATGCTTGAATGTCGATTAATAAATCTGGGCAGAATGACGGCTCTTGATAGTTGAAATCTTGTACTTTGTATACTTTGAATCGAAGCTTTTATAGGTGAAGAATTAAAATTATGACCGTTGGCTTGATTGACTAATCAATCAATCCATAATCGTTGTTGAAGATCTTGTTTCCACAAAACGAGTTTGGCCTTGTTGGGTAGATTGGAATCTCCTTGATTGAGTTGATTTGATCTTTGATTGATCTTCTTCCTTTAATAGAAACTGTCGGATAGAGGCTTGGACCTTGTTCTCTTCTGTTTCGCTTCTCTTTTGTTTGGCGAGCTTTCTTCAGAGTATAACTGCCTAGCAAACTTGATGACTCCTATAAGTAAGAACTCCTATGAAGGTGTTCTGTCGTTTACAATGTGTCATCATCTAAACTTGTTCAAGAGATTTGCAAGCTATGGTCAAGATCATATAGTTCGATCTTTCCCTTTCAATGAGCCAATCTTAAGATTTGATCTATCAGGTTTGCTTCTCTATCAGATAAGGTTTATACAAGGTTACCTTTTTTGTTTTAACATAGGAAAGTTAAAGCAACGAATGAAATGGAAAAATTCTAAGTGTGTTTCGAAAGAACATCATCAAAATTATTTCTAAGGGTTCCAACAATTTCCCCCTTTTTGATGATGTCGAAACCACACTTTACAAGATAACTCTAAATAAAGCTTTAAAGAACAGTCTGGCTTAAATTACTAGAAGGGTTAGTCTCGTTATAATGGATAATGTTTAAAAGCATTAATTTAGATCTGGACAAAGAGTGATTGTCATCAGAAACTCCCAAATATATATATAGAGATTAGGTTCATGAGAGTTTACAAATATAAGGCCAGAACATGTAAGCAAAAAATTAAGAAGAACATCAAAGATAATAGAATAAGAAGATCAGTTACCCTCCTTTTATTTCAGGCTTCTTCTTTGCTGCTTCTCGGATCTCCTTCTTTTTCATCAGACATCAACTCATAGCTTTCATACACTCTATCTCGAACGCAAGCATAATCAGGATTGCTATCATCAATGGACCACACCCATTGGAAATCGAATTGATGTAGGAGAAAATCTTTGTCTTGTCTGGCATAGTACTTCTTTTTATCAATGGAATATGCATAGGAAGTTTTGGTGGTGCTCGGAGCAGAATGTTTGTTGCTGCTGCTTTTGCAATGATTTGACTAACAAATTCTTGGTTCTTGTATGCTGCAAGATAGACCTGGAAACATTCATTAGGTGAGACTTGAGAGAATTGAGGCTCCTTGAGAAAGTAATCATTCGGAATGAATCCGGTCTTGAGAGGTTCCCATTCTTCTAGATCTTTGATTTCAACCTATGGGTCAGCTGGGCTTTTGCTCTTAGTCGTGAGCAGGTGTGCAAAGTATGAGGTCTTCTTCTTTTTCTTGTTCAAGGGTGGTTCTGGCTGAGGAGAAGGGAGTGGACTCATTTCCTTCTCTGTGAGGCGGTGTTCCTCTTCTCTCTGCTTCCTGAGGCGTTCTTCTTTGAGAAATTGGGTGTGAAACTCCGAATCGCACGCCTAATCTGGGGTTGCCCCTATCAAAAATGCTTCTTCAGCCTAATCTCCCTCGTCTCTGGGCTGATCCATCTTGCATTTCCCTTTATTGATCTCTTGTGAGCCTGAACCTGTTGTTGGTGATTGTATCAGTAATGCTTGAGCTAGTGGAGCTGTTGGTGGAACTACCTGTCGTTTCTTGGTGTTTATTTTTGTAAGACCTTTTACTATCAATCGCTTTCCTCTCCCTTTGTCTTTCTCTTCCCCCTTTTCGACATCATCAAAAGTTGTCTGCATTAGGGAGCGAAGAGTTTGCATTTCTTCATTGATGATCTTGATGTCATCAGAGGCTTTCTCCTTAAAATTGAGAAGAGTTGAGATGTTTCCTTGCATCACCAACTTTCTTGTTGATGTCGTTGCTGACTATATAGATTTTCCTTGTTACCGTCTCATTGGCTTTCTCCAGGTCGTCGATTCTCTTTAAATCTATATCAAGATCCATGGGAGCTGGATATCCTTCATCAATGATTACTTCCACAAGGAATTTCTTCAGTACTTCCTTGAACCTGTTGGCTTCAAAATCGTGTAAGTACTTGTGAATGGTCGAGTCAATGGCTTCCTTCGCCTGTTCAAGAACCCTTTTGTTAGTTTCAGCAATTTCTTTTGAAATGGTTTCCTTGTAGCTAGTACACAGAACACCAACCAACTTCATGACTTTCGTAACCTTTTCATTGCATGCCCTGTAGTTTTTATCGTACTTTTTTATAGCAGTGCTGGTAGATTGACGCTTGTCTGCGAGTGGCTTGGTCATTGGTTCAATGGCATTGTGAACCTGGTCGCTGATTCTCTTCTCAGATGCTGCCAATTGCTCTTTCTTCTAGTTGTGTAACCTTGTCAGAACGTGTACAGCCTGTTCCTTCAGTGCAACTGCTACACCAAGTGAGATGATTATTTCAGCAGGTTCTTGTGTAGCATCTTGCCTCTCGCTGCTGGTAATTACAATGGCTTCGCTAGAGTCGATCCTTGCAATTTCCTTACCATGTGCTTCAAACCTGATTAAAGATGCACTCGAGGGAGTGGTGGTTTGAACATTGGTATACTCAATTGGGTCTTGAACCTGCTGTGCTGATGTTGAGACTTCCAAATCATGTGATTCTGTATTAGGAGATGTTTGGTCTTCCGGCTAGTCAGACGTAGGTGGAGTTTGTGGTAGATCATCTTGTGGTAAAGAATTTCCCGCCTTTTGTCCAATCAAATCTTTCTGAGTACAGCCTTGAAGAGGGGTTCTCTCCATATTTTCACTCTCCGAATCGGAGATAGCTTCAAACAACTACTTCTTGTCAGAGTAGAAAGGAGTTAAGTCAATCTTCAACTTCTTGGCCTCATGTTTCAACAATCTCATGATGAGGTGGGAATAGTTCTCGCGAGCCTCTGGCACCATGGAAAATTGAAAAAATTCAAAAAGCTTCGCTTCCTCGAGCTTTAGATCATCAATGTTATGGATGTAGAGAAGTGCTTCCAAAACATAGTATTCACTATCTTTTGATTAAGAGATAAGACTTTTAATCACTATGTTGCTGTCTTGGTCTCTGGGGTGAGTTTAATTCATGAAAATTCTTGGAGAATAGCGCGGTTAGCCTTGCTCTCGATCAGCTTCACAACAGCTGAAGCTTCTTTTCTTCTTTCTTATATTGTTTCTTTGAAGGTTCCCTTTAGTTGGCTTCTCCCATTCCGGATTCGAGTGTCCCATCTCCAACAGATACTTGAAAACAACTTCATCATCAATTTTGTAAAACAAATTTGCAGAAATTCCTAAGGCCATCTCAAGCTGCATATAGTCCTTAAGAACCTTGTGATTGGGATTGAATGGTACAACTTCTTTCCACTTCAACTTCTCGAAGAATTTATGAATCATGTAACTCATTTTCATGCCATGTCTAAGAGAATGCTTGACATTGATATTTTCTTTTTGTCTGCTCGCTGGTTCCAAAAATCACCAATCTTGCTTCCAAAGCAAGTAGCTAAAACAAAATCTTTGCCCATTTAACTGGTAGATTAAGAATGATCGTTTTCATTATCTTCAACTTCTGCAGAGTAATCTGGTCAAAAGTTCCACGATGCATCATGAAAAACTTCTGAACAAGATCAAATAGGATCTTATATTTTGGTGCAAATGATGTTCTACTAAACGCTCTGCCCTTGTAAGAGAATGGTATCATGGTTATCTCTTCTACTACTTCTTGAAGTTGTGCTTTTTTATTTCCTCAAGAGTTATTCCTTTGTCTTTAATATCGTAAACCCTGCATATCATGTTCACCACATCATACTGCGTTGCTGCAGTTTTTACTTCTCCAACCAGCATCAATACTGTAGTGTTGTCGGCGATTTTGTTGTCCTGTCATGTGAGGTAGAATATTCCCACTTGTCTCGAGAGATACATATCTGGTAGAGCGGTAATGATATTGCAAAAACCTAGTAAAGTACAAGTTAGAAATATGGGCTTATAACACAGAAGAATAACATTAATGCATATGCAAGTATATAAAACTCATATACTTCAAGTAAAAGCATGTAAGAGTTCATAAGTGACAATGTAGAGTAAGAACGTAGGTATATTGTTTCCAGTCACAGAGAAAACCACACATGAAGACAATGAACAGTTTTATCAATCAATAGTGGAAGAATATGAGCAGTTATCGTTCAAGACATAAAAGCATATAATGTAATTTCACAGGCAAATAACAGAGATATGCAAGTTATAAATAAATAACCTTCTGAAAGCTTTATCATGTCATATAAAGAATTTAGAGCTTGAAATCCATGGTTATCAAACACAACAAATGGTTCGGCGGTGACCAACTTCTTAACGGTAGATACTCGGTCTGGAAATTTTAAAAATGATTCGGCCATATTTGAGAGTATTTTAGAGGGTTTGAAGAGTTTTTCAAAATCTGGACGTAGAGAAACTTTTCGCAAAAGATAGATTGACACAAGAGTGAAAGTGAAGAACGAAGAAGATGAACTGAAGTATGCTATATGAATATAGTGAATTGACGGCTAAGAATAAAAGTAAAATTTTGATATGAAAGGTTGGGATTCGTTTTCTCCCTATAGATAATTTTGCCGCGTTGAGAATTGACTTTTCCCGCATTTAGTGATAGGTGAGATTCACACGCTTAATCCTAGGGTTGTGTGATGGACGTAGGCTTCCATCCTTCTCCACCCTTTGCTTTATTCCTGTAAATGGTAATGATTTACCCTCGATCCAATAATCTATATCATCTCCTCAACAGGCTCTGCTGTTGATCAAGTTTTCTTGTCAACAAGGCTGAGTAAACCTAATCTCCCACACAACATCTTGAACCTTTCTTCCGGTAAGGTTTTGGTGAGAATGTCCGCTCGTTGATAATCAGTATGAATTTTCTCTATTTTCACATTTTTCCACATGATCTCGAATTAAGTGATGACGTACATCAAGATGTTTGCATCTTGTATGGAGAACAAGATTTTATGTTATGGAAATAGCACTCGAGTTGTCACAGAAAATTGCCACTTCTTTAACATATACTTCATAATCCTTGAGTTGTTGCTTTAACCATAGGATTTGTGAACAACAACTTCCAACTGCCATATATTTTGCTTCTGTTGTCGAGGTTGCTACCGAAGTTTTCTTTTTCGAGAACCATGACACTAATTTATTTCCAAGAAACTGACAGGTGCCTGAGGTTGATGTTCTATCTAGTTTACAACCTGCACAATCAGAATCTTAATTGTTGGTACCGAAAGAGCAAGGTTTGGTGTATGGGGGGGGGGGGAATACACCAAATACAAACTTTTCAGTTTACTTGATATATTATTAGAGAGTTCAAGTTATTCTTATTTAAGAAATTACTCGGCAGATGACTAACCAGATTGATACTCAGATCGTTACCAGATTAGTCCAAACAGATTGCTCTCTGGTGTAAACACTTAGTCAATAATAAGAGTGATCTTATTACTTTCTGAGTATTGTGAGTGCGGAAATATGGTGGATTTAATGAGTGCTCTTATTAAGAAAACCTTAAGAGATAATCAGATCGTTAAGCAGATTGATTGAGATGCAGATTATATGATAGTGCAAATGGTGAGAATAATAAACAACTGAAAGTAAATATGCAGAAATATAAAGAACACAGTTGTTTAACGTGGTTCGGGAAATCCCTACGTCCACGATCTGGTCAAAACTAGACCAGATTATCCACTACTAGGATACTCTGCTTCTTTATACTCGAGGAGAACGAGTCACAAGTATCAATCAAAGCTAGAGAGATACATATGCACGAAGGAAGGGTCGTGTCCCTTTACAACAGATTACCTCTACGTTACCACTAGATATCTACTAGCTAGCAAGGTGATCTGCTTCCTCTCGATAGAATCACAAGTTGCTTGAAGCTCTTAGTCTGGTTCAGAGAGTTCTTGAGAGTATGTTGACAATGTAGCTCGCGTGCGTATTCACATTTTTCTCCAGATCTTGAACTTCAAATATATAGGCATTGAATTTAAAATTCTAGACGTTTGTTGATTGGCGTGAGATTGATTGTAGATTGCCAATCAGTGATATCCATCATATCTGTTCTTGCCATGTAGAGAACGTTGACTCAATCTTCAAAGTATGGAAAGCAGATTGCTAACGGCTTCTTTCCTTCTTTGTATCAATCGAAGATTCTCTTCCCAATCCCTGTTGGATGGGCTTCAATCTTGACGTGGCAAGAGAGTATGATGAGTAGGATGATGTCATCTGGTGGTTTGATGACTCTATCGATCTGGTCTTCAGCTGTGTGCATCGATCTGGTCAGTGATCTGGTGGGCAGCAGATCAGCAGATCGATTTCTCCTTCTTGAAAATTCTTGATCTTCATCCTATACTATTATGAGAATGACTTCTATAGGAATGATTCCTTTACATTCTAAGTCTTCTCCTAATCTGTTCTAAAACAGAATTCACTTTAAATGTAGTGATATGCTTTACACGAAGAACATTCTAACTAAAGAAAAGCTAAGTGTGTTTCATGAGAACATCATCAAAACTAAAAATACTTTAAGGGTTCCCAACATTAATAACCCGTTAGTTCAAAATTATCATCACATAGATACCATATACCCAGGTTTTCTATTCATTTTAAATATCGTAGTATCTTCTTAACAGCTTTCGTGTGAGATTCTTTAGGGTTAGCCTGATATCTTGCACATACGCCAACTGCAAAAGTAATATCAGGTCTACTAGCAGTTAAATAAAGTAAAGAACCGATAATTGCCCTATACTGTGTGATATTGGAAGGATTCCCTTCCGGATCTGGATCGATTCTTCCGCTAGTTTGCAGTCTTGCTTGGAAATGATGATTTTGTTTGTTTCCCTGCTTCACAAGCTTCACAAATATGATCTTTATCAAACATTTGGTCTGACAGTCCTTCTACCAGTTTCTCTCATGCAAGCTTGTTGATGGTCTAGAAATTAAGATGACTCAATCTTTTATGCCATAGACAATTAGTTTCTGAGACAGTCTTAGTTACAAGACAAGTTTCAATGGTGTTCTCCCATTAAACTACATATAACATATCTTGTCATTTGCCGTTAAGAAGAGTTTCATCTCCTTCCTTGTTCTTCACAAAATAATTGTTAGTATCAAAGATAATATTGTTACCATTAGAGCAAAATGAACTAACATAAAATAAATTATGACTTAGACCTTCAACATATGAAACATTGGTAATGGTGGTCTTGCCAATTTTAATGTTACCATAACCCCTTGTGTATCCTTTCGAATTACATCCAAAGGTAACTTATGGTCCTTCTCTTTCGACATAATCTGACAGTAGACTTTTATCACACGTCATATGCTTCGAACATCCGTTTTCTATTATCCATATTGATCATTTTGTAGTTTTACTCCTTCTCGAGCTTCTTCCAACCTACAATTACACAGACTTAGAAACCCATCTAGATACGGGTACTTTGTTAGTAGTATGTGTTCCGTTTGGAACCCAGATATAGTTAGCACAAGGAATAAATTCATAGGTAGTAATATGTCTTCCTTGTTCATCAATGAACTTAGTGGTCTGTTACGTGAATTTGTTTCTTTCCGCTTGTTCTATTTCTTTTGAGAAGTGCTGGTTTTCTGAAAATTTGATTTCAACCTCTTCTCTTGTTGTTTAGAAGTAGACTTGTTGTTCTTGCTTGCCACATGTCCCTTCGACTGATAGTATCGATTATGATCATTTTTCTTCACCATAATTGCTTAGGGTTTCTTCTCATTGTTCTTCAAGTTAATCACTTGCTCTGGTATAGCATTTCGTTCTAAAACAAAGACTAATTTTTTCTGTTCTTTGTTGCCTTTATAACCAAGTCCGTTTCCATGAGAATATTTGTTCTGTATCTCAAGAAACATGCATTATCTCTTTTCTCAGTTTGTTCATATCTCTTTCATGTTCTTGACTTTTCTTGAGCTTTTCTTCACAAACTTCATTTCTCTTTATCATGTTTGCGATCTTTGCATTGAGAGAGTAGATTTCTTCATCCTTGTTCTTGATTTGATTCTATATTTCCATCTCTTGGTCAGTAGTCCTTCTTGTTAACTCTTCTAGAGCTTTATTTGTTTTCCATTGTCGTTCTCCTTAATGACTGTTGAAACATCTTCTCAAGTTTTGCGTGATCTTTCAAAACTTGACTGATCTTTTTCCAAGATATCTCTACTTCATCTTCATCACAAGAATCATAGATAGGTTTGTTAGACAATATGGAATTATGAGAGTTTACCTCATTTTGATCTAGACCATTGTCTATTCCCATAGAGCATTCATCTCAATCATCTTTTTGTTCTTGTGCATAGAGTGCTTCATCATTGTTGGATGAACTGTCAGAGAAATGACTCGAGCTTGACTCTTCTTCTGCCAACATAGCTTTATGTTCCTTTCTTAAACGTCGATTTCTTTTGGCTCTTAACTCTTCTCTTTGGCTTTTTGTGAGATCAGGACAATCTATTTTGAAATGACTTGTTCTGCCACAACCAAAGCAAGTGTATTCCGTAGAGTTAGAATTAGATTTATTATTAGATTGTTTTATCTCATTCTTCTCTTCTGATCGATCTTGGCTTTAATTCTTTTGGAATTGGTTTCTCCTATTATCCCTGTAGAGCTTCTTGTATTTGTTGGCTCTAGTTTCCAATTTCTCAAGTCATTTGGCAATCATAGCATAATCCTTTAGAAGTTTGTCTTTTGAGAAAACTTCTTCATCAGAACTAGGTTGTTCCTTTTCTAGTTGAAGTTGACTTGAATGCTACCTCTTTCTCCTTCTTAGAGTTATTTGTTTTCCTGCTAGAAGAAGAATTAGTTCCATGAATTCTTTTAATATCACATTTTTTACCTGCCAGAAGGTCGAATAGCGCTTTTGTCATGAGCCTGTTGAAATTTGGTCTCGCAGAGTGAACTGCAGAGTAGATTTCCCAACTGGCTAGCAATGCTCGAACAACCTTGAGATTTTTCTCTCGTTGAGTAAATTTATCTTTCTTTAAGGCAGAAACATCCTGTAAGATTACCATGAATCTTGTTTTCATCTCTTCTATGGTCTCGCCTTGTTGCATTTTGAACTCATCAAACTTGTTGCAAGTGATTGATAACTTATTCTCAATCATTTCTTCCTTTCCAAGACTAAGATCACGTAGAGTATCCCACATTTCCTTAGTTGTATCAAGATCACATATATTTGCCAAATATACTCCTTTGACTGTGCTTCATATAAGACCTTTAGAAAAATCATCTAGGTTGGCTTCTCTTCTTTCTTCAGCAGTGTACTTTATGGGATCTTTAAGTACTCGGTTGGTTGTAATAGTGGAATTAGGTCCGGCGTTTACTACAATTTCTTCTTCATAGATTTCTAGTGGACCTTCTTCGATTACCTTCCACATGACACGGTGATGAGCTATAAGACATATTTTGATACTGAAGCTCCATTCTTTGTAACCTTGGATAGAGAATTCTTCACAAGCCTTGAAAATAAAAGCTTCCATAATAGCAGTGCACGTGAATTAAAAAGGTTTTCCTAGATAAATTCGTGAGAGGTTTCTCTTCAACAGAACTGTGTGCGAAAGATGATGGATTTAGTTGGTTGCTCTTAATGAAAACCTTGATTTATCCAAGTGTTCTTTAGCAGGGCAGGTTTACAGAAAAAGGAATGAATATGAGAATGTTAAGTTAGTGAATAGACGACTGAATATAAAATACAGAATTTAAATAACACAGTCAATTTTACGTGGTTTGGAAACCCCCTATGTCCACGGTCCAATCAATCAAGACTGGAAATCCACTACTAAGATTCTCACTTCTTTCTACTCGTTTAGTACGAGCAAGGAATACAAATCAAAACTAGATTATATCCTTGCATGAATTATGGGTCGTGTCCCTTACAACTTATTCCTTCAACACAATACGATCAAAGCCAAAAAAACTACTAAACTTTGAATGATGCAAACTTCTAACTTCTCGATAAGACAGACTTAAATCGAGATTACAACTTGAAGTTTTCTGAGTAAACGGTGTTGCTTCGAGAACAGTATGCAGGAACTTGATTTCTTCACTCTTAAATGCTTGAATGTGGATGAATAAATCTGGGCAGAACGACGGCTCTTGATAGTTGAAATCTTGTACTTTGCGTACTTTGAATCGAAGCCTTTATAGGTATAGAATTAAAATTCTGACTGTTGGCTTGATTGACTAATCAATCAATACATAATCGTTGTTGAAGATCTTGTTTCCATAAAACGAGTTTGCCTTATTGGGTAGATTGGAATCTCCTTGATTGAGTTGATTTCATCTTTGATTGATCGTCTTCCTTTAATAGAAACAACCGGATAGAGGCTTGGACCTTGTTCTCTTTTGTTTCGCTTCTCTTCTGTTAGGCGAGCTTTCTTCAAAGTGAAACTGCCTAGCAAACCTGATGACTCCTATAAGTAAGAACTCCTATGAAGGTGTTATGTCTTTTACAATGTGTCATCATCTAAACTTGTTCTAGAGACTAGCAAGCTATGGTAAAAATCTTATAGTTTGATCTTTCCATTACAATGAGTCAATCTTAAGATTTGATCTATCAGGCATGCTTCTCTATCAGATAAGGTTTATACAAGATTACATTTTCTGTTACAACATAGGCAAGTTAAAGCAACAAATGAAATGGAAAAATTCTAAGGGTTCCTAACATATGTATTGACCAAGATGACGGAAGAAGCGAACAACCTGAAGGTCAATCTCGCTCCATTTTATTCAAATGAGAAGGAATTGTATGATCAAGCCATCGATCTGCAGTCAGGCGATTTTGATGATACATTTTTTTATTTTGAAGAGCCCTCTATCGAAAGGAAAGAGCCCGTTGTTACTGAAGCTGCCACTTACAAACCAACTCCCATTGAGTTAGTCAAAGAACCATCTGTTGATACACTGAAGGAACCACCTGTTGACACACAAAAAGAGCCATCTGCAGAAGTTTCTCATGCACAAGAAATATCTGATGTTGAAATGACCCAACAACCACCTATTCAATAGGAGGAACAATCTATAGGTGTAGCTACACATGATGAACCAGAAAAGACGGCAAAATCCACTAAAGTTTTTATAGGCCCGTTGGTTGACGAAAACCAACTGGGGAGATCTTCACACTAGGCACAACTCATGTTGATTATGATTATGAGCATCATACATTGGAGGAACCGCTGGCCTCTCTCCCTGGGCCACTCAAAAATCAATAGATCGCTGACATCATCACCACAAAGGTCAACAACAAGGAAAATGCCTTAGCCAATCTATCAATGGATGCTTCCCATCAAACACTACAAACAATGGAGGAAAATTTCAAGAAAGCTCACAAGAATGTATCCGACGAGCTGCAAAATTTTACAAGTATAAAGAGGAGACGGATACTCGACTCAATCTATTGCGAGCAGATGTTGATCAATCGAAGGAGAAGTTCAAAAGACCTTGGCCAAACATGGTGCTCCAGGTGAAGAAGGAGGTTGAAAAACAATACACTGATATGGAGAAAACCATAATTCCAGCTGTGGTAAAGAAAGAAGTACCTGTTGTGCTGAAAGAGATTCTGCCAAAGGAGTTCAAGGTTGCGGATGTCGCAACAGGGGATGAAATCTTTGTAATCATCAAGGAAATGAAGAGCACAGATGACATTCTTCTATCAAAACTTGTCAGATACAACCAATCAAACTAGAAATAGTTTGATGATATCACAGGAAATGTCTCCACCTTCCTACAGTTTAAGAATGATGCTTAAATCAAAATCAAAGATTTACAAGAATAGTTTGCCTCCCTTCGACTTATTCTTTCAAAGGAGTTTGCTGATGATGTTGAAAAGGGAGAAGACAAAGGAGGAGCCAAAGTGCAATCCGCTGCAAAGAAACAAATCACAAAGAAATGAGGAGGTAAGAAGAAGCTAACAACCAAGAAGGCAGTTGAGGCAAGAAGGGTGGAGGCAGAAAATACTGCTAAACAAGCTGCTGAAAAAGAACCACCTACCAGGCCAGACAAAGGAAAGAAACCATTCAAAGAAGAAGATGAAGAGACAGAGATGTACCTAGCGGGGTACAAGGAAGATCAAATTCAAAATCCTGAGTTTAGGAAGCTATACAGGACCGAAAAGGCAAGATAAGAAGAGCAAGCTGCAAAGGAGAAGGAGAACAGTGCACCTTCAAAATTTCCTGAAGAGAGTACAAATCCTGAAGCCGGATTCTTCAATAAGTTTCAACTCTCAGATTCACAGAACCAGTTGTGGATTCAAAAAAAGAAGGGTGCAGATTGGCAAAGGATTGTGAAGGGATTCGTGATTGAACATTACTACCTGTTAGAACCACAATATCAAGGTGGTTCAGCAAATGAGATGTTTAGGGAATATTTGAAGCAACATAAGAACCAATCATTCGTTGAATATCTTTACATACAGTCTGCTATGACAAATACCATTTTAACTGCTCCAAAGAAGGTTACAATGATTCCTCTTCACATTCCTAGAAGCACATAAGTGGATCACAATGTTATACTCAACGTCCTCAACACATCTGCACATGAGCTTGGATATCCCATTAACTTGGAGAACAACGATTACAGGAGGATTTTCAATGGGATATACGCTGGATACAATGTGCCATCTGAACTGAGGTAGAGAGAGATAGTAGAAAAGAGAAGGGCATTGATGGTTGAGCGTCGTCGACAACAACAACAGCAGCAACACCAATCCCAACCACCTCTCCAATGAACGAAACTTTAAATTTCAAACTTTTTGTAATCTACTATTTTTAATAGTTGTTGATTTATTTCTTTCCATATGTAACAGTTAATCCTTATGAATGAAAGATTGAAGTTTACGTTTCCTGAAAACAACCTGATGACAATATCTCTTTGTCCAGGCAATGCTTTTATCCTTGTTATTTATTTCTTTAAATTTCAATATGCATATTAATTGTCTGCTTGTACCATCTGTTGTTCTAACACTTAGAAAATTTTGTAAAGTGTAGTTTCAACATCATCAAAAGGGGGGATTTTGTTGGGAACCCACGAATTTAATAAAGTTTTGATGATATTTATCGAAACAACACTTATTAATTATAAGTTCTTTAAAACCAAGTGCTCAATATTATCTCTTAAAGAACAGCTCGATTTATAAAAGGAGCAGATCGTTAGTTAAACGATCAATATTATTCTTACGAGCTTTCTTGTACATATTAATTGCCATTAAAAATGGGTATAAATTTATTTTAACAATTAGCTAAAATGTAAAGGAACGGATCGATAATAACGATTTGTCCCTATTTAGAAGCTAGATGTATTCCTTGCTTAGACTACCTGTTATGGTTTTAGACTTAGCATATTTCTTTAGATTACATTTTATACAGATCGGTGATGTAAAAGAAAGTTTGAAGTTTCAAGCTTACTTATAAAAATGATATGTTTATTTAGCTATAAAAAGAACAGCTCGATAGTTTGTAAAGAACATGTCGATGTAAAACGACTTGTCCTATAGAGAGTGAGCTATTCATTAGTATAGGTTCTCAAAAGACCTTGACACATCTGTGATAACAATCTTGGAATAGACAGATAGTTATCCAATTACAATAGCGCGTTGGACCAGAAGACACATTGATGAAAAATGATATGTCCTCATTTTATCTCGTTGTTCAACTCAAGATGGGCTCAAGAATCAAGGTGAAAAATAAAAGTATTAATTTGGACTCAAACAAATTAATCTTTGATCAACAGATTGTTGGACATATCGCGAGCTGCTAGTTTACAAGAACCTAATTGGTCCATATGGTGGACTACCGACATACCTAAATTTGTCATAAGTCAACCACTAAGTGTCTTCTCACATCAAAGAATATATTTTAAGAAATGAAGTACAATAATATTGTGAGTGCATGGAGATGTTGGCGAATTTATGTAAGACAGTTTTAGTTATCTATCGCAAGATCTGTCTCTCTTGGATTCGAATATGACAGCTGTACCAGAATCTTCTATTTATGGTCCTTTCCTTGTTTAGCATTATGGGTGGAAGGAAATACGCGTGCGACGTCTACATGAGATATTTCGAGATTTATTACCTTCCAAGATCGAGGAAATATATCGTAGATACCATGAAAGAACTTCTACAGAAGGAAACTTGCATACAAGGCAAGTGGACGACGATGGGGTTCGACACCACCCTATATAAGCATGGCTTTATTGTCTGCGACGTTCACAACTCCAGAGTGATATATTGTGATAGTATATTGAGTGAAGAGTCAGAGTTTTTTATTGTTTAGCTCTTTGTTATTATAAGCATACATACATACGTGTGTAGTTTTGTTTAGCCTCAACTATTGAGTGGGTTAGAGAGTTGGGGCATGTGATATTTGTAATTGAGTGTTCTATAAACTCAAAGGGATAATCTTAGGGGCTTGTGGGTTCTAGGGTTGCTAATCTAGGGAGAGATTAGTTTCAATGCACTTGAGAAGAGCGTTGGAGAGTGAAGAGGGTTCTTAAGGCGTGGGTAGTCATTAGAGAGTAATATTCCTTTGTAACTCGAGGTTCTTGATATTGCATTGATCCTTATATTGGGTGAAGACCCCTAGACGTAGGTGGTTGCACCGAACTGGGTTACCAACTGTTGTGTTCTTTGTATGAGTGCGTTATCGTGTGCAACATGTCTTACAAACTGTCGTATGCACAACTTGGCATGGGATAGACAATTTCAATTGGTATCAGAGCATGTCACCAACTTTACTGGTGTTTGATCTTGGTGTTGTCTATTTCGTGCGTGGACATTCACTTTCAGCAAGTATGAAGGACGTTTGTGCCACTGCTTGACCCCCTATCCTTGATGGCACAAATTATGGATACTGGAATGTAAGAATGATATCTTTCATTCGATCTCTTGACGAATCCGCATGGAGCGTGGTTGTTATGGGATGGACTGCTCCTGTCACTGAGAAAAGGCATCAAGAAAGCTCAAGATGAATGGACCAACGAAGACTTGATTTCTTCTGGCATGAACCAGAAGGCTCTCAACGCCATCCAAGGAGCAGTCAATATTGAGGTATTTGCCATAATCTCTACATTTGAATCTGCTAAAGAAGCTTGGAAAATACTTGGAAGTACTTATGAAGACAACTCTAAAGTCAAGAGTTAGAGACTGCAACAACTCCCTACACAGTTCGAGCTACTGAAGATGGAGGAGGACAAAACAATCGCAGAGTTCCACGCTAAACTCCTGGTGTTGTCCAATCAATGTTTCGCCCTTGGAGAAAAGATCTCTGAGACAAAGCTGGTTAAAAAGATTTTACGTCCTTTGCCAGAAAGGTTTGACTCCAAAGTCATGGCCATCGAGGAAGCACAAGATCTGGATGAGATGACGGCAACAGAACTCATAGGCTCTCTCTGAACTTATGAGATGGGGATAATAAGTCACAAGGCTGAAGAAAGGAAGTCCATCACTCTCAAAGTTCAATCTGAAGGAGGAGACTCCGATTTTGTTACAAACGAGTATCAAAAGATGATGGAATCCCTGGCGCTTGTTGTTCGTAGATTTGGGAAATTCTCTTGCAAGTTCGATCCAAAACATGCAAAGAAGTCCGAGTTTCCCTCCTCTTCAACCCCAAAAGATAATTATTAGACTAAGCAAGCAAGTTCCAAGAAAGGCCCACAATGTTATGAGTGCAGAGGATGCGGCCACATCCAAGCTGACTACGACAATCTTAAGAATCCAGACAATGCACGGCGTGTCAACATGGTGACTTATAGTAATGATGATACCGAGGAAACTGAAGTAGATGAGACTGATGACTTTCTTGCTCAAGCTGCAAATGCAAACGAAATGGGAAAAGAAGTTGACCCTTTCGCTATCGACGAATCTGCAAAAGAGGATTCCTAAGACGACTCAGATGATGATCTTGATCTCTCTGATGGATTCTACGCTTTCCATGACAAATGTGCCGAAATCATTGGAATCAATAGAGAGCTCCCCAAAAAATTTCAACTTCTAGTCAAACAAAATGAAGCGCTCATAAACCAGGTGCAGTCCCTTCAAATTGATTTGAACAAAAGCAAAGATCAACAGAAGGTGCTGCAAGGAAAATTCGATCATCAAAAAAAATTGATCAAGATGATGCATGGCATTCCTCAACTCGATGAAGTGGTAATCCATGGAAAGATGACCATCGACAAGGGTGGAATCGGCTACAACGAAGGAAAACTGGAGCCCAGAGCAAACTTCACTGGCTCTGTATTTGATAATGGAAAGTCACCTGCACACAAGGAGGGCAAGGCAGAAAGTTCGAGGCAAGGAGAAAAGAGTAATCAAAGTACTGGTCAATACTGGAGACCAGTTGTAAAGGCTGTCAATTACCAGAACCAACCACAGACTAGAGGTCAAAACCGAAGATCAAATACCCACACTAGTGCTACCCAAAGGCGATCACCCAGATTTGTTCTTGTATGTCATTACTACAATCGGCCAAGACATATTCGACCTCGCTGTTATTATTACATCAGAGATAGACGCAGACATTTTAAGCATTCATACGATGAACATTCGTATGGCAGTTCACATAAGAGGTACGTGGTGCACATATGCAACGGTACAAGTATGGACAACCACTGGTACATTGATAGGGGATGCTCCAGAGATATGACTGGGAACAGAAACTTCCTCAAGAATTTAATTCTCGGGTCAAGTGATCATGTCACTTTTGGCAATGGTCTGCGCTCAAAAGTTCTTGGTATAGGTACTCTTAATACCCCAGGAATGTATGTGCTTACTACTGTGCTATTAGTTGAGAATCTGGAGGCAAATCTCATAAGTATCAGTCAAATGTGTGATGAGGGATTGGATATTAAGTTTGATCAAGAGAAGTGTGTTATACTCAAGGATGGAGATGAGTATATGGTGGGAAAGAGATCCAAAAGAAACTGCTATCTTGTGACACCTTTTGTAATGTGTCACCTAACCAGTTCTACAATAGCTGAAATCTGGCATCAAAGATTGGGTCATACCAACTACAGGAATATGCAGAAACTGCATTCTCTTGATGCAGTTAGAGGACTTCCTAAGTTCTCCAGAGATGAAATTCGTCTATGTGGGGCATGTAAACTTGGAAAGCAGACCTATGAAGCGCACAAGAGAATTCAAAAGATCACTACAACAAAGGTTCTTGATCTTTTGCACATGGATCTGATGGGGACTATGCAGACCGAAAGCCTATCAAGAAAGAAGTACACTTTTGTTTGTGTTGACGACTTCTCGAGCTACACATGGGTTGATTTCATACGTGAGAAATCAGCCACATTCGAAGTCTTTAAGGCGTTATGCTTGAAGCTTGATGTGGAAAAGGAATACAAAGTGAAATGCATTCGGAGTGATCATGGAAAGGAGTTCGAAAATATTGATTTTTTGAACTTCTGCAGTGAAAAAGTAATATCCCATAAATTCTCGGCACCTAAGACTCCGCAACAAAATGGGATTGTTGAAAGGAAGAACAGAACCCTATAAGAGATGGCTCGCACCATGATGAAGGCCAAGGATATTGAGACTAGGCTGTGGGCGAAGGCAATTAGCACAGCCTACTACATCTGCAATAGGGTTTACCTCAGACCTAAGATGAAGACTACGCCTTATGAAATTTGGAAAGGGAAGAAGCCATCTATCAAGCATCTTCACATCTTCGGTTTCAAGTGCTACATACTGAATGACAGGGAGCAGAAGAAGATGTTCGATGATAAAGGGATTGAAGGAGTCTTTTGGGATACTCCTTAAACAGCAGGGCTTTTCAAGTCTACAATGTCAACACCAAAACCGTAATGGAGTTGATCAATGTTAGGTTTGATGAAGAAACTGAAGCCACCAGTGAAGGTGAGAACGAAGATCTTGTTCCAGAAGCTGTCTCTGATACTACTGGATCAACTGGAGGAGATGAAGCTATCAAAAGTGAGCCCACTTCTGAGGAGACCACTCACGAGGTTCATAAAAGAGAGAGTAGGGTTGCCAAGAACCACGTGCAATCTGACAATATAGGCAACTTGAATGACGGCATGAAGACAAGAGGTCTTCAACTGGACTTCAAGAAGCCGACTTCTTATTTCGCTCATGCGAGCTATGTGTCCAAAGTGGCCTAAGAATGTTGATGAGGCTTTCAAGGATGAAAATTGGATTGTTTCAATGAAACAAGAGTTGCTACAGTTCGAGAGATGCAATGTGTGGTACCTCACGCCACTTCCAGATCATGCTAATGTCATTGGAACCAAATGGATATTCAAAAATAAGATTGGCGAGCATTACTAAGAACAAAGCTCGGTTGGTGGCTCAAGGATACACCCAAGAAGAGTGAATCGACTATGGAGAAATGTTCACTCCCGTGACTCGACTTGAGGCTGTAAGATTTCTTATTGGAATGTCTTGTACTATGGGTTTTAATTTATATCAAATGGATGTTTAGAGTGCTTTTCTGAACGGAGATGTTATTGAGGAAGTTTACGTAAGGCAACCTAAAGGATTTGAGAAGCCTTAGTTCCCAAATCATGTTTACATGCTAAGGAATGCTCTATATGGCCTCAAACAAGCACCAAGGGCTTTGTACAACATACTATCAAAGTTCCTCTTGACAAAAGGATATGTTAGAGGCAATGCTGACAAGACTCTCTTCATTAAAAAGGAGAAGAAAGATGTGCTTCTGGTTCAGATTTACGTGGACGATATAGTGTTTGGGTCCAAATCTGCAGCACTTGTCAAGGAGTTTGTCTCTCATATGCCCCAACAGTTCTCAATGAGTATGTTTGGGAAGTTAAATTATTTTCTTGGACTTCAGGTTACTCAGGGAGAAGGAGGCATCTTTGTTTCTTAGAACGAATATGCTGAGAATCTAGTCAAGAAATTTGGATTGGATGCGGCTAAAGCGAGAAGAACTCCTATGGGCACTTCAGTCAAACTCGGTACTGATGAAGGGGGAGTTCCAATTGATTAATCTGTCTACCACAGTATGATTGGGAGCATACTATATCTGACGGCAACCAGACCAGATCTCAGTTATAGTGTTGGAGTCTGCTCCAGGTTGCAAGCAAACCCCAAGGAAAGCCACTTGAAATTTGTTAAGGGGATCATCAAATACGTCAAAGGTACAACAAAACTTGGGTTGTGGTTTGCTAATGGAAGCTCTATGGATCTAGTAGGTTACAGCGGTGCAGATTGGGCAGGAAATATGGAGGATCGAAAGAGCACATCCAAAGGATGCTTCTACCTTAGAGCCAATCTGATCTCATGGCATAACAAGAAGAAAAATAGGATTTCTTTATCCTCAACCGAAGTTGAATACATTGCAGCAACAACGGCATGCACGCAACTCATATGGATGACAAAGATGTTGAATGACTACGGGTTCAACACAACTAACTTCAAGTTATTGTGTGACAACAATGGGGCCACTGACTTATCCAAGAATCTATTCAACCATTCGAGGATGAAACATATTGATATCAAGTATCACTTCATAAGAGAGCTTGTGGAAGAAAATATCCTTCAAATTCAACATGTATCCACAATATATCAGCTCGCGGATATTTTGACTAAAGCACTTGATGGGGAAAGGTATGAGTTCTTAAGGAAGGCCTTGGGACTCTGCATTGCTTGATCTCTATCCTTATTGAGATCGTGTCCATTGATGTCTGTCACAATGGACTATACATAGTTTTTATTTGTTTTGTTCTGTTGTTTCTTTTTGGTTTTGTGTTGCCTCTGGATTATTGTTGTTTGTTCTGGATCGTTGTTGTTATTATTATTTAAGTGTCCCAGAATGGTTTTCTATGACTGATGGTCAGACAGAGAGCAGAGACAGTTCTGCATGGCTATGTTATACGCGCGTGAACTAGCGCGCCTGAGGTTTCTGACATGCACATCACTTCAACATGAAAGTGGCGGTTTCTGTATTGGTAATGGAAATATGAAGTTGGAGAGGTTATTCATGATTACAGTTGGGTTTGAAATTCAAAATTAGCCATCTCTCTTATGATTAAGGTTGTTATTATCTCCAAGCAACACCATTTTTTGAAAATACAACATTCTGGAAGTTATTTTCTCCCATGGCGTTAGACCGATCCTCTTCGAGATATTCTCATGATTCATTCTCTGAGTCGCCCGAGTCTCTATTAATGCATTCTGAATCTGTCTCAAAAGGCAAGAGAAAGCGAGTTATTTCTTCATCCTCATCCGAGAAGAACCCATCTCCACAGTCTCGACAGGTTTCCACTCATGTCTCCGAAGATACAAAGGCTACACCTCTTGCATTCATGTTTGCTCGTATTCGCAAAGCTATTAAGAATGGGAAGAAGAAGAAGCAACCCAAGAAGAAACCAAACACAAAGTTGATTTTTGCTGCAGAGAAGGAAATTCATCCAAGTCTCATGAGAAAATCCCTTCTCCGATTCATGTGTTCCGAGATCTTGAACTTGAAGATGTTGTTGAAGAAGAAGAACAGGCGTCACCTATTGAACCAGAAGTTCCAGATACTGATCCCGAACCCTTTGTTGAAGTTGTGAAAGTTAGGAAGAAGAAGTTGAGGAAGCAAGCAGACCCTAAGAGGGTTCCTAGACTTGCACTTGAGGATACTCTAGGATGAAGAACCAGTGGACAATTGGCTAAAGCCAAGGCTGATGCCATGGCTGCTAGGTGTAAGGAACGATGGAAGAAGAAGAAGGTGCAGAAGGTTCCTACATCTGATCCCTCACCTGTGCCCTCACCTGAGCCTTTGCCAGAACGTGAGCCTTCAATTCCTGTGACAGATGATGAGGGTAGCCACATAGGTAGTGTCACTCCAAATACTAGGGCTAACACTTCTCGTTCCTCTTTTATGCCTATTGTTTGTGATGACCATCATATGCAATTTTGGTATGTTAATAGGCAGAAGAAGTTTGTTATTGATCGTCCTGTGAATTTGGGTAGTGTATCTAGTAATGAGATTCTGAATATTATTGATCGTGTGGGGCTTAGGCAGACTGTTGTTCCTGTTCGTAAGTTTGTCAAGAATGTTGTTCTAGAATTCTATACCAATCTGAACAAATCTATGTTTAATACCGGCTCGGCTGATTTGTATAAAACTTTTATTTGGGGAAGTATTTTGAGTTTTCACCCTCTTGATGAGTTCTTAGGCAGATCCCTTGATGTGTTTATGGAGGATTCTGTTAGCCTAGATGTTGTTAGGGAACTGACCGATGGGGTTATTAACACTTGAGTAGGGGAAAGCATTTCGGCTTCTAAGCTTTCCATGAAGTATGGGGTACTCCATAAAATAGCCATTCACAATTGGATGCCCATGACCCATAGATCCACTGTCAATTCAAGTCTCGCCACACTTCTCTTTCACATTGGAATAGGTGTCCCTATTAATTTTTGGGCCATGGTGGTTAATTTTGTTAAGGACCATGTTGAGCGTCCTGGTTCGTACGGTAAGCCTATTGGGTTCCCGAGGCTTATATTTGAGATAGTCTGCAGTCAAGTGTCTCTCAATCTTGAGCGAGAGAAATTTGAGAAAGTTCCTGGTCCTATTCCATTTATCTCCAAGTTGTTTGATGAGAAGCTGCACGTTCGTGATATTGGAGGAGAATTTATAAGCAAGTAGAATAAACTTCCTAGAGGACAGCTTCCTGACTCTGTGCTCTCTGCTAATCTACCTGCCCTGACCACCCGTGTGATGTTGGAGCTTAAAAAGCATTATAATCACCTCTGGAAGTCTATTCGTGAGGATTCCAAGAAAAGGGATAAGATTGCAGAGCTTCTTCGTGATCTCCAACTCCAGCAAGAGTATGACCCTCAAGAAGGACCATTCGGGTTCGAGATGATGTGGATGATGAAGAGATGGAAGACCCCGATGCTGAGAAAAGGGGAGACAATGCTGAGGAAGGGGGAGTTGTTGTCACTTGATAGAAACTAGAGAGCTTATGCTTGCATATGGGAGATTGACTCTCGAAACCCACCTTCCACAACCTAAGACTCTCGCATGAGATTGAATTGCCAAACAACGAGCCCTACCCAAACTTGTGCGTCAAATATGCTCTTAAACCATGTTTATCAATGACCACTAAAAACTCCAACCATCAACCATTTTAATATTTTATTAATTTCTTTTTCATTTTTTTACTTTAATTTCATTCAATCCAACCATCTATAGTTTATCAATGACCATTTCAGCTATGCAATCATAATATTTAATATTTAATTTTTCATTTTTCATTTTTATTAAACATATTATAACTTATTTTGCTTTAAATAATTAAAATAAACATAAATATAAATTAAAATAGAATAGAATTTTTGACAAAATAAAACATAAATAAATTAAGTCTTTGATTACAACAATCTAAATACGAAATTGAAAATAAAACGAGGATAATTATGTGAAAATGAATGGCTCATATCATAATTGAACTTTGAAAAGTCTCAATTTGAAATATTTTTAAGATTGAGATAATAATTTCCAAAAAAAACCAAAATTTTGAGAATTAAAGAAAAAGTTATTTTTTTTCCATATATAGAAAAATATAGAACAAGGATAATAAATAAAACAAGTTAAAAAAAAGAAGAATTTTTCACGTGCAATAAAATATATCAAGATTGATCTTTATTTATAAAGAATGAAAAGATAAAAATTTTGATATATTTTTCATTTTTTTAAATACGTTATATAAAAATTATTTCAATTTTATTCATCTATCAAATTAAAATTAAATCAGTTAGTACAATGAAGACAAATGTCCCTATCACATTGACACATAAGGAGAGAGAGATTATTGAAGGTCTTATTTTGAAAATGGTCGAACACCACATTTAACTTTTTAATTTTTTTTAATCATATTTATCTACGTGTCGTTCCACTTGAGTGAATTTTCCGACTATTAAATGTAGTCCTACGTGGCAAGATAAAAGTACACAATTAATTGGCTCTCACTAAAAATTGCAAAAGAAAAAGAAATCATTATCTACGACAATGCTTAGAGTGGGACTCACTAGTTTCAGTAGTGCGTCCCGGCGTGCGATAGTTTTGGAGGCGTGAATTTCTCACCTGGATTTAATTTATCATGCAATCATAGCGTCACCTCTCTCATCCCCCACCTATTCAAGAGTCTTCGAGAGTCCACAACAGATTGATTACTCGTGCTTATTTGTATTATTTCAAACTCAAGTCAGAGCCTCAGAGGTCCCACTCCCACCTCTGCTTTCCCCCACTCTCTCTGTCTGGACTACCGAGATTCGCGCAATTGGTAAAAGCACCACCAAAAACATCAAAACTCGCAATAAAAAGCGCTCCACTCCCACACACATTTGTTATCGTATATCAATTGACATTGTTATTTGCTCACTCTTCACCACTAAGCTCACCAAAAAATAGGGTAGCATTTCCTTCCCTACCACTGCACATTATGGAGGAGAGGCCGGAGACGGAGCTGATATCTATTCCGGCTACTCCACGCGCATCGACGCCGGAGATACTAACGCCATCGGGGCTGAGGTCGCCGCGGAAAGACAGCGCAACCGCCACCGCGAAGTCGTGGACACCGACGTCGTTCATATCACCCCGGTTCCTGAGCCCCATCGGCACCCCCATGAAGAGGGTGCTGGTGAACATGAAGGGCTACTTGGAGGAGGTGGGCCACCTCACCAAGCTCAACCCTCAAGACGCGTGGCTCCCAATCACCGAGTCACGCAACGGCAACGCACATTATGCAGCTTTCCACAACCTCAATGCCGGTATTGGCTTCCAAGCATTGCTTCTTCCCGTCGCCTTTTCCTTTCTTGGATGGTATATAATGATCAACCCCAATTTCATAGTTCACTTCTCTCGTTTTAGTGGTTTCCATGAGTGGGATGCTCTTTTATTACCAGATTTTTTCTTTTCAAATTCTTACATACCCACTTAGTTGTCGTACTATATTTGGTCAGATAATTTTAAGCCATGCCAAAAAGATTAGGGTTTAACATTGCTTCTGTTATGTTTCCCAATTTTCTTTGGATTGGACAAATTAATAAGTAAAGTTTTATTTATAAATTAGGTTTACACAATTTTACGGGAAAGACCAATATTAAATATGACATCTAATGTGGGATGGGAGAGTATTTAGTAAATGTTAGTTTGTTGCTTGCATTGCAATTTAATTTTTTTTCTAATAGTATCTTTATGCATTTTTTCTAATATCTTCTGTTATATTTTTTCTACTATTAATGCATTTTTTCCCTAGGTAAATACTGCAATCCAAGGGTGTGAAACTATAATATTTTTGAGTAAAAGAGTATATGCAATAGTTTGAGATCAATAATGTGTTTGTTCCTATAGCAACAATTAGGCGTTTTCTAAGACTTCATTCTATGAAATTCATATTGGCTTCAATACTGCAGATAATTTTAATAACAAATAAAAATCCTTTCATACAATAAATGCAATACTGAGGAAGTTAAGTTAGATGTTCCATTATTTGTATACAATTTTTGTGGACTTTAAGATGATTCTAAATCCTTCACCTACCCTCAGACAAATTTGTGAATGGATAAAAGTTCCTAAAAAAATTTAAAGTATCCTTACTATTTATTTTTCTTTTACAGGAGTTGGGGAATAATCTCCTTGACCATCGCTTACTTCTGGCAGTTATACACATTATGGATACTTGTTCAGCTGCATGAAGCAGTTCCAGGAAAGAGATATAACAGATATGTAGAATTAGCTCAAGCAGCATTTGGTGAGTGATTATAATTTAAGAAAAAAGTAAAAAGAAAATCTCAAATTCTCTTGCTGGAGTAATCATAAATTTAAGAGAAACTTTATTGTAAAAAAAAGAAGGGTGGACATCAATACTTATTTATCACCACTGGTATTACTTTTAAGTTATTTTATATTTTGGGATGAGAAATCAATATAGAAAAGATGCATAATATGTCATTATTTGTGTTATGCATATTCCATTGCTTGGCAGCCTAACTTTGGCTTATGCTGCACTAAGGAGTAAGGATAAAGAACGCTATATTTCTTGAGTAACACAAAATGGTACTTTTCAAGGATCTGGAGAAAAACATGTTAGCTAGGTGGACATTGATTGTTTTTCAAAGGTTTTGGATGGAAGCAAGGAAACAATGGAAATTAAAAGAATAAATTTTAAATTGTCATTTCTAAAGTAAATTGCATCTTACCATGCCTTTAATACTGCCCTGACGTTGCCGCAAATGTCTCTGGTACCTGTTAACTTATGATATGCGTCCTTCAATTTTTTAGGGGAACGATTAGGTGTCTGGCTTGCTCTATTTCCAACCGTTTACCTTTCAGCTGGGACTGCAACTGCTCTAATTCTAGTTGGAGGAGAGACCATGAAATTATTCTTCCAGATAGTATGTGGTCCATTGTGTGCCTCAAATCCTCTGACAACAGTTGAGTGGTATCTGGTATTCACGTCCCTGTGCATCGTGTTATCCCAACTCCCAAATCTCAACTCAATTGCAGGGCTCTCACTAGTAGGTGCTGTCACAGCAATTACATACTCCACCATGGTTTGGGTGCTCTCTGTTAGCCAAACGCGACCCCCCTCCATGTCATATGAACCAGTCTTGATGCCTACCTTCTCTGCATCTGTTTTTTCTGTTTTCAATGCACTTGGAATCATAGCATTTGCTTTCCGAGGCCATAACTTAGCCCTGGAAATTCAGGTCTATATTATTCTTTATATGCACCTATGCGTGGTTTTTAAACTTATTGTTAAACTAAGATTTATACAATCTGTATAACTTTCCAGGCAACCATGCCATCAACCTTCAAAAAACCAGCTCATGTTCCAATGTGGAGAGGAGCAAAGGTTGCATATGCCTTCATAGCTATGTGTGTGTTCCCTGTTGCAATTGGAGGTTATTGGGCTTATGGAAACCTCGTACGTATTTCACTCATTCTGTTTTTTCTAATTATAATGATTTGCATGTAGTTCTTGCTTGCTCTTTCGACACTTGCATATTACAGCCATAAATTTCAAAATTCAGATAGTGGATCAAAATATGGTTAAAAGTTTACATTGCTTAGTAAGAGCAATGTTTGTCATTTTAATGTCCAAATTTTTAAATTCGTTTAATTTTCCTTCGTATGCCAGTAGTTCAATAGTTTCTTATAACAATTAAACGTCTAACAGATTTATATTACGAAATATTCCTTATTAATTGAATAAGGACTTGTTGAAATTTGTAGAGCATGGATACACTAGTTATGGCACATGTAAGATGAATGACTGTTTTTCTCATCATTTTAGATGCCTTCTGGAGGAATTCTAAATGCATTGTTCGGATTCCACAGTCATGACATTCCTAGAGGGCTTCTAGCTGTGACATTCCTCCTGGTCGTTTTCAACTGCTTGAGCAGCTTCCAGATCTATTCAATGCCAGTGTTTGACAGTTTTGAAGCAGGTTACACGAGCAGGACTAACCGACCTTGCTCAATCTGGGTGCGGTCAGGTTTTAGAGTATTTTATGGGTTTGTCAACCTATTCATAGGCGTTGCACTTCCATTTTTGTCAAGCCTGGCTGGTTTACTAGGAGGACTTACACTTCCGGTCACCTTTGCGTACCCGTGTTTCATGTGGGTTCTCATTAAAAAGCCTACCAAATACAGCTTCAATTGGTATTGTAACTGGATTCTTGGATGGTTGGGTATCGCATTTAGCTTGGCCTTCTCGATTGGCGGTATTTGGAGCATGGTCAACAGTGGCCTCAAGTTAAAGTTTTTCAAACCGAACAAATAGTCGAGAAGGTGCTATGTATATGGTGGTTTTTCATAATGTTTTGATCCTAAATGTTTGTTTCCAGGTTTGAATTGAAAAACGTAATTGTCACTATTTGTCGTTGTTATTTGGACATTGGCATCTGTAATCGGTGTTGGTTTTGGTTTGAGGGATTAACTAATTTATCAAGGGATTAATTTAAATTGAAAATGCGTACCCGCTTGTTGTGAGCGGGCTAATAAGCATGCATCACATGCCTCGTTGATAAATATTAGTCTTTCCATCTCGCTAATGATGATTTATTTACTTTTTACATGCACGATTACCAAGAAATGCTTAACTTTTGCTTATTGCACAAAAATCAATAAACAATGTGTTAAATTTTACTTAATAAATAAATGAGTCATTATTCTTTTTATTAGTGGGACATCCCAAAATGATAAATGAGTGGTTATTAACGCAACAGATGGAATAATTTTTTAATAAAAATTTATTAATTTTTACTTTTTGATTGGATTTATTGATTGAAGTATATTTTAATTTTATTAAATATAAAAATGTTAAATTAAATTATAATGTTTTGTATGTTGATTTGATATTACTATATCGTACACACGTCAAATTATGCTAATTGTGGGCAGTGGAACAATACTAGGATTTAAATATCTTATCTCGTAACTTCATAAAACTTATTGCACCCCTCTTTTGCTTAAAGGACTATTATACAATCACTTTAAATTTGAGTAATAATATAACTAGCATTTTTATCTGTGTGATGCAGGAAATAATTTTGATAAAACTTTTACTCATAAAACTATGAAATATGTTAAATTGTTAATTTATAAATATGATCAAAATCAAAAATTTATAAAAGATATGAATAATACATAGAACATATATATTATGGGGTGGAAATTAAAAATATACCTTTTGAAAAAATACATTAACTTTTTACCCATTTTCTAAGTGCACATGTAGAAAATACCCATTTTAATGTCACTGTTGGTTTTAAACCCATTTTTGGTATATTTGGTACTGGATTTTGTGAAAAATCACGAACAAAATATTCTCTACTGTACTGATAACAGAAAAAATTTCAATTTCTAACCCGTGCTTAAAAATGGTATCAGAACCCTAGGTTTATTAAGGAATTATATTTTATTTATTACATAGAGGATTTATCCTAACGGAGGAGACCTCCAAGAAAATATGGATCCGGACAATTGTCCGAGATGCTTCTGTTACAGGTATTTTCTCCAAAAATTGGAGATTACTACAAGAAAGCACCAAGAAAAATTTCTTTTTTGGGCTGACAAGCTAGACGAAAGGATCCATGGTCCTGTATCTGTAAATGAAAGTTTATAGATTATCGTCATGATGAGTAGATACCAAGATCTACTCCGAGTAGGCCATTCACTTCAAAGAGAGGTGGAAATGCAGAGGGATATGGGTCATCCTACCCATTCCGAATGAACCCAGAAAGAAGGGAGTTCACTCCAGTCTTCCAAGAAATCAACCCAGATAATTCAAAAATCTCGGTTGATTTAAGGGAGATCCAAAAGACGGTGCAAAACTACGGAAACTTCCTGTACAGAGTACCACAGGAGATAAACCGAATATCTATTCAACAAGATGAAATCATAACCATCTTGAAAGATATTCAAGTTCGAGTAGGCCAATTGGAGAATAGATCTCGTTCAGAAAAAAGGAACAAGATGCTATTCACCGAAGGGCCAAATTATCCTTTACCTGTAAAGGAAAATGGCAAAGATCCTCAAGTAGAAAGATATGTACGAATGTTTCAAGGTGGAAAATCATGAATCACCTTGAAAGGCTCGGACTTGATGATCTACAAGAGTTAGCAGAATCTTTTGCTAACATGAAGGTGGTTGATCTCAAGATGAATCAACAACAGATGGTGGAAGCCAACAATCCACCACACATAGCCGTGCCGCTTAATCAACAAGCGCCACCCGAAGAGGCAATGAGGGAAGCCCGTGATTTCCATGCGAGACCTTCATACACTTCAACAGTACCAGATGAAGCTGTACTAATGGAGAGAACAAGGAAAAGGCGACAACCAAGAATCCAAGATTCATCGGTTGGAAAGGCCACTCTGGATCCCATCCATCCATACGGAGTGATGCTCGATCTCGATGAAGTTAGCTTCAAAGATCGTGAATCAATCATAGATGAATGGGGAGGATCAATGAGGATTGCAGCAGCAACACTCGACCTCAACAAATAAGGACTAGTAAAAATTCTTGAAACTAGTCTTGCAGGCGTGGTGAAAATCGCCTGGGAAGGATTCCACATCGAGGTGAAGAATCAATGCTTCGTTGAGGAATCTTACTCCGAGATTATCCGAAGAATGAGTGTCTTATTCAAAGATCATTTCATCAGCGAAGGATATTATGAAGGATTAGAATAAAGAGAAGAGAAGGAAGTATCTATTGGCACTTTATAATCTAAGACTGGCCGCCTTGGATCAAAAGGCGCTCAATAAGTTCCTTCAACTCTTTACGATCTATCAACATCAGTCAAAAGCTGATGAAACGATTGCAAATGAGATTTTCTTCCTAAAATTTCCAAGCCCATGGAAGGAGATGCTAATCAAGGAATATATCCCGAAAGCAAATGATAGCATCGCCAAAAGGATGTCTTATGTACATCAAAAGCTTTCAGAATGGTGTTAACAAGCCACCGCTCAGAAAAATCTGAAGAAGCTGTGAAGAATCAATAAAGCAGCTTCTCTAAATTGCGAAGATAATGATCTTCCAGTGGTTATTGGGGTTGAGCCCTCAATGACAAAAAGCAAAAGGAATAGGTACCAACCTTATTCTAAAGAAAGAAATCCAAGAAAAACTTGGAAACTAAGGACGGTGTGGTATAGACAGAAGGCTAGATCCTACAAAAATGGACAAAGAAGCGGTCCAGCTAGAAGCAGAAGTTCATTCCAGGGATCCAGTTCAAACCGTTTCCAGGGAAGAACTCCAGCAAAGAAAACTTTCAGAAAAGCTCATACTAGAGCTAATGAGAGTTTTAAGGATTGCAATTGCTGGACCTGTGGGGCGAAGGGACACATTTCAACAAATTGTCCAGACAATGAGCAAAGAGGCGTGCAAAAGTTCGAGTCTACACCAGACATCAAAGATGCCATCTATTATCAAGAATTGGTACAAGTTTACCAGTTCGAAGATATACCCTCAGACGAGAGTATATACGAACAGGAGGAAATCCTTAGTGAAGAAGGAGAATCTGATGGATCTACAGGATCATCAGATTGAAGCAGAATATTGTCATCGGGAAAGAGAAGATCGGACTGGATTTTTCAGTCAAACTATGATCTCTCCAAGCCTGATCGACAAAATCATGAAGAAAAGCTTGAACATTCAAAAGTATCAAGGCTTTAATGCGAGCAATCTAGATAGCGTTCTTAGGAACTTCAGTCTAGGAAGAAGAAAACATCACATAGTTTACGGAATTACTAGACGAGAGATGTCCCTTCCAATCGAGTTCACGAGAAATCAAGTGGAGATGCAATTGATTCCAGCAAATGACATACGTGAAGATTTGGAAAAGCTCAAACCAGATATTGCCGAAAAAATGAAATGGATACATATTGGGGCAATACAGTTGGTGCTCAAATCAACGACGTTCACAGGGATTGACGCTCCTATTGACATAGCGATATGTGATAGGAGGATCCGAAACCTGCAAGATTCGGTGATGGGAACCATTGCGGGTAATCTTTGCGCGGGTCAAGTTGTGGGGATTATTTATCCAAAGATTGCATATAATCTCAACGACTCGGGCTTCAGTAAAGCTCTGACCCTTTATCAAGATTTCAAACGAAAAGAGTTATTAGATGAGGGAAACACACCTTATTCAATAACATATCAGATTTCGTATGCGCTTTCCAACTCTCATCATACAGAGTTATTCTTAGGAAAGCAATTCATCGAAATACCTGATATTTTCAAGAAGGTGACTACAACAATTGGTCCCGACAGAATGGAGATTCCACAAAGAAGGGAAGTCAACATTCAAATTCAAGAAAGACCGGTCATAAGACATGATCAAAGTCTTAGGATAAGCACAAGTAGATTATCTTTCCAAGGAGATAGAATTATATCTCAACCTTTTGGAAAGAAAACAATTCAAGAGAGTCAAACTCAATTACCATGGAGGATACAGGTTTCAGTCAATCTGAAGTGCCCAGAAGGATGGAGAGGAATGACTGTCACAGCCCAATTTCTTAACCCTTTCTTAGTCAAGAGATTAGGCCATGACTCACTTAACTTAGAAATAACTCTAACAATTGATGTTTGGTTGCAAAGAAACTCATATAAGTTCTCGCGAAAAACAGGGCAGGGCCGACACGTTGACTTCGAAAGCCCATAACTTTCTCGTTTGAACTCCGAATTAAGATCCGGAAGAACCGTTGGAAAGGTATCGAAAAGATCTTTGAAATGATACCAAATTCAGAAAATTCGGACTGGTAAAACTCATGGAAATGAGGGTTCAACTGACTGCCCTGTTTCTAGCAAAAACAAAGTTTGCACAATTTTTGAATTTGGAGTTTCAACACATCTAAATATCAACTCAAGCAACCAAGAGATAGAGATAAAACATGATAACTCATAAAGGAAAGTGCTACCATGGATATCAAGGGCTAAACCGATACGAAGGTATCAAACGTTCAAATGACATCAAAACATAGATTCGCAACGGAAGAAGTAGTTGAGCTACATGTACGACGACACATAACTCAACTTACAAACTAGCTCATATCATTCAACACAACAATCTATAGTTCACTGACAGTTCATATGACATAAACAGCTACAGTGTTCAAATCCATCGCCATCTCCAGCTCAACCTGCACGTTAAGAAAACATGCAGGGCGTGAGTACATAAAGCACTCAGTGGACACATGCCAAAACATTTAAATCTTGCTCATAGAGCCATATCATTGACTTGCCATAATCTTTCTTTTCTGAAAATAATGTAACTGAATATGCATAAAATGTGTCTGCAGACATAAATCTGAAATCTGAAATACCATATCTACGCACTTCTTGTGTTGAAAGGTAGGCCTCCCTCTCAAACACTATGACCGGCCGATCCGCTCACCGGCTCACGGTCACATATGTGTACACAAACCCTTACCGGCAGCTCGTCCGGCATAGGGCCGATATCGTAATTCTCTCGTAGATAGGCAATATGCAATCATGCTTAAAACATAGGCAAGTCAACTTCTTAACATAAAAACATCAAGCATAAACAAATCTTTAGCACGTGCATAGCTTTTGGTTAGAAAGCCCACCTGGACGGTTTATTCTAGCTAAACCGAGGCTTCTTTTCTTTCTTTCTTTTCTTCTTTCGCTTTCTCAACTGAACCTTACATTAATTAAAACATGTAAGGTAAGAAATCTTTCTCTTCTCTATGAAATCATCATTTCATAATCTCATTCTTCTTCTTATATTTTACTTAACTATCCTTTCGTATTCTTATAATCTATTCGGCTATTGCATCCTTATATTCTAGCATCTCATTATCATTTATCTCATCTATATCATTACTTCACTTCTTTACTTACTAAACTAACAATTTCCAATTTCTACATACTTGGCTAATTCTTATCTTATAACTTCACATTAGCCACCATATTCATTCTTTATCTTAATTACTTCATCACATCTAACAAATATAATCTCTATATACAAGTTTCAACTATGCCCTTCTTCTTGAGAATTTAACATCTTAATGTAAGATGGAGTTTATCTTTAGTTTCTTGATTCAACTATGCCTAACATAGCTCAATGATCTCTAATGAATCATCCCTTAAGCCAAATAGCATTAACATAGACTTAAACTTATAAACTCCATAATCAACTTAATTTTGAAAATTCATTTCCAATGCTTGGAAAATTCTAAATAAATTAATCTAAGCATTATTCATACCATTGAACTCAAATATGATCTCAATTTAAACAAATAAAATCAAAATCTTATAGAACAAATAAGCTCCATTTTCGGTCATCATGAAGAAATTTAGAAAATTGGATTTTTGATCTAATTTCTTGCTCTAATCATGTTTATTGATATTTAATAATACTTATCCATGCTTAATTCAAGCAAATTCATCCAAATTCTAATGATTTAAATTAGGGTTTATGTAGGCAATTTAGGGGAAATTAAATTAACCATCATTTCTTAAGATTCTTTGCATAATCTTACTTAAAGCATGCCTTTCTATCTATTTGCTACAACATAATTAAAATCAAAGCCATATACTAACATGCTATAGGGCATGGAATTCTCATGCTTTAAAAGAGGGAATTCTTCATCATTTTTCAAGCTAAAACATGAAGAAATTGGATATTTACCTTGATTGGATGATTTTCTCACAATTTGGTATTGATTTTTGGCTTAATTCTTGAGATTTGAAGAAAAATTTGTTTAGTGTGTGTAGTGTGTGTGAATAGTAACGAAAATTAGGGTGGAGATGTTGGAAGATGATGATGATCATGAATAGTAGTTGGGAAACATACTTATAAGATAAGTATGAGATTTTTCTAATTTAAATAATTAAATTATCCTCTAGATTTCTCTAGAGCTTCTAGAAACTTCCCGATTCTTCATTTTTCGGGATTTGAGATATTGATACCGGATGACTCGTCTCAACACATGGAATTCACTGGTTCAGACCGTTTATGATTCTGAGTTCGTATGAATAACTTATTCGAGTTTTAAAATACCGAATAAATCTAATTAAATAATTTCTTTCTAAAACGGTATTTTGCTAGTGAAATCTTCATAATAATCTCTTCTATATATATCATAAAATCGGGCATAATTTGTAGGTATTACCACAGCTGTTGAATTCTCAAACTGAGTTTTAACTGAAAACTTATTTAATTATTGCCAAAATTACAATAATAAATTTTTATTCTTTATTTTATCTGTTTTCTAGCTTAATGGAATTTCTAATTCCATTTTTCTATTTTATCTAATAGATAAAAATTTTCTCTTCTGAGGGGTATGCTTCATCTGAATTTATTCTATCTCAACCCCTTTCTTTTATCGCTAATATGGGGTTAATAAATCCCATTTTCTTTCTTAACAGAATGATCGTAATTCTTTCTTCTAAATCATATAATAGATTTCTCAAACTCTTCTTAATCTCATAAATATATTCTCTTAAGGATGCAAAGCCTTTTTAATTCCACAATTAGCAGTTAAGTACTAATTAAAATTTTGAGGGTATTACAATGACGACCAGATTTGATATTACAAGATGGGAAAATAATTTTCCCTGCAACGTCTTGTATTATCTACAACAACCAAAGATAAATCATTACAACTGAACCCTAGATATTGGGAGTTTTATTGTGGAGATTGAAGGTAGAGCAGGACGCAAAGATGTTCTGGTTCTAGGACTTGATTTCCTGGAAAAATACAAACCATGGAAACAAGTCAGAATGGAATGGGAATTACGATAGAAGAAAAGGGACTATTAATCGTATGACCAGTCCATTCTCTATATACATCCCAATTGGGGTGTTATATGAAAAATATAAGGCAGAATACTTCGCTGCCTATATTGACTCTGGAGCAGGAATCTGCACAGCAAGAAGAGGAATCTTCTCAGTAGAAGTTGAGGATACGTTACCACCAATTGCTGGAAGAGATTTCTCCAAAAGAATCTTATTCCTATCCAAAGGAGTGAAAGAGATGGAAATATTAATTGGAGGAGCAGGTCAAACGTCTTGGTACAAGGTTAAGACTCCACCAATCTATTTCCATGATACTGGAGCAGACATTCTGTTAGGGAATAATTTCCTATAAATGTTTAAACGCTACACGCAGGACAATGAAAGGAGGAGATTGGTGTTCACAACCAACTGTGAACATAAAATCATTGTTCAACGTCTGCAAGGGGCGTTTAATCGCCAATTACCAGTAGTTTTTCGCAGCAAACGTGGTGATGAAGGCAAACTTCGTCAACCAAAGATGAAGGATCAAAGAAGGTTCAGCGAAGCAGTGCTTAGCTGTATTAGAGAAAAAGATCTTCAAATGGAGGAAATTCATATCCTTAAGAAATCTTTAATTTCTAACAAAGAAATTGAAGTTCAAATGCAGGTTTCTCTTGCTGATGCTAAAAGGAAAATCTCAAGATGCTACAATGAGAATCCTTTAGCATGGTGGGGAAAGAACCAACTCAAAGCAACCTTGAAAGTAAAACCAGAAAGGGCGCATGAGTTCGTAAGGTTCCGACCAATCCTGATGAACTTAAAGGATCAGGAGGATATGAGGATCATTATCAAGGAACACCTTGATTTGAAGTTAATCGAGCCAGCCAATTCTCCTTACAGTAAGGAATCATGCTGAGATTAAAAGAGGTAAACCTAGACTTGTCATTAATTACAAAGGAATTAATGATATTCTTGAGTTTGACGGATATTTTATCCCAAGTAGAGATCACCTTATTAATTGCATACGAAATGCTAAGGTCTTCTCAAAGTTTGATTGCAAATCAAGATTTTACCAGATTCGCATGGAGGAAGAAAGTAAGAAGCTTACAGCTTTCTCCATACCACAAGGGCATTTCGTTTGAAATGCAATGCCAATGGGGTTAGCTAATGCTCCCCAGATTTTTCAGAAGAAAATGGATAATCTTTTTAAAGATTATTTTTCTTTTATGTTTGTCTATATTGATGATATACTAATAACATCAAAAGATATGGATGAACATATCAAACATCTTGAATTATTTGCAGATGTTTGTTATAAGGAAGGATTAGTACTGTCGGAGAAGAAGGCAGTAATTGCAACCCAAAAAATGGAATTTTTGGGAATAGAGATTGATGAATCTGGAATTACTCTACAGGATCATATTGTACAAAAGGTCCAAAGTTTTCAGGAGGATTTGAAAGAGAAAAAACAACTTCAAAGTTTTGTAGGAGTTGTTAATTTTGCAGGAATGTTTATCAAAAATCTTGCAAAACACATAAAGAGTTTTAGCAGTTTGCTAAAAAAGGATGTTCCATTCATCTGGACAGAAGAACATCGACAAGGAATGAGAAAACTAAAGGAGGAATGTAGAAACCTCCCAAAGCTTTCAATACCACAGGATGAGGACGATCTGGTCCTCTATACAGATGCGAGTGATCATTGGTGGGCAGCTGTCCTAATGAAGATCACTCCATATGGTGAAGAACCGTGCAGATATTGTAGTGGTTTGTTCCCAGAAAAGGAGGCCATTAGATGGCATATCAACGAGAAGGAATTCTTCGCAGTAGTAAAGGCCTTTAAAAAATGGCCTTTATTTTTACTAGCCAAGAAATTTACTTTAAAAGTTGATAATACACAGGTTAAAGCTTTCCTGAAAAACAACATAGAATCAAAGCCTGAAAAGGCTAGATTACTTAGATGGCAAGCTTTATGTCAATATTATATTTATGATATTGTTGTGTTAAAATCTCATGAAAACGTTCTTGCAGATTTTCTAACAAGGGATGGAGCCTGCTGAGACTGGAGCCATCATCCTGGCACAGAGGCATCTCCGAGAAAACTTGGAGATACTTCTTGAAGAATGGGACGAGTGCACTCTCCATGCTGACCAGATGAGAAAAATACAAGCTACCGATAAGACGAAAGTCTCTGGTAGAATACGAGCATGTTTGCTGACCTATACTCAGTTAGGGTCAGCATTGGAAAAACCACTCCTGCGGGTTTCTAAAAAACCTCTAGAGAAAGCAGAGTTTTGTGTTCCGGCACCTAAACCGGTGGAAGGGGATTCAAATACCTCTCAAGCAAATTCTAGGTCAGTGGAGTCTGAACCACTGGCCCAAGAAGAAGATGATGCAAAGGTTTCACCGCTTGGACCATCATGTCAACCCTCCACCTCTGGGGAAAAAGAGGGAGAGATTAGTCTCAGGCCAATGACAGGCAAATCTGGGGCTAATACTAACATGATTATTTTCTCCTTGTCTGAACAGGCTTATCAAGCAAACTGGGAGAAACTACTGACAAGAGTAGGTATCAATCCTGTTTCTAGTAGGATCGATGTCTCAGGTAAATATCCGCGGGTATGGATAATGCCGGGATCCAAACCCCAGGATGTCAAGCAATGGTATGAATTTGGGGCACTTGCCTCTGTCTATATTATGTCTCCATCATTTTCAGAAATCAGGGGTCTACCTCGGTGGATTCAGGAAGCGGTACATGAAACCTGGGCAAACAATGAACAACTTTGCCGAGGTGATATACTGGAGTTGTATTTCATAAGTGAAGCCCCAGAACCAGTAGGAAAGGGGAGTCATGAGGCCTTTCACTATATAAGGCTACGAAGACCCCGAATGGATGCCTTCAACCAAATTAAGGCATCATCCGAGAATGTTCCAATGGTCGCCTCAATTTCTGATGATCAAATTACGACAAGGCGAGCATGGGGATTATGGGTCTGTCTTATAGAGATGGACAAATTCAAGTTTCCATTCAAATTCTTTCAGAATTCAGCGAATGGATCATTCCTGTTAAATACCATGACAGGGAAAACAACGAAGTTCGCAGAAGATGCTTTTGAGAGAAAAATGACTCTTCTGTGGGAAAACAAGATGGCGATGAGTAAAGAGACTCATCGCAAGTTCTGCAACATGGCTCATTTTGGCCATTGGGAGTCCAAAATCTGTTCGGATTGTCCAAACCAACGAGAGCTAGAGTTCGCGAAAGGGTTCTTACCTAAACAAGATAAGAAGAAGTTCCGAGCCAACGAGTATGAGGAGAAGAAGACTCCTCCAAAAGGAAAAGCTCCGAGGGGCCCTCCAAAAAAGGCAGATGGCAGACAGAAATAAAGAGGCCATGTGAGGATAAAGCAGAAGATGCTTTCGGTAAAAGAAAGCATGTGATAAAGCAGTACCCACCAAAAAGAAAACGACAACGGTGGGTGAAAGAAAAGGACGTTCCACCATAAAAGAATCGTCTGTGGAACAAATAATAAAGATGGACCACTAACTTTTGAAAATAATTCAAAGAGAGGGTCCGACCACTACAAGAGGTTTGCCTTATCTGGTCCCAGCTTCACGTGGGAAAAGAAGGATAAGGAATTCAATGCAACAATGCATCAAGGAAGGAGGCCTAAAGACTCCTATATAAAGAAGACATTGAAGAGGAAGAGGGGCATCAAAAATTCTCCTAAGCTTTCTTCAGAATAAACATTGTATTTTCTTACTAGTTTATGCAAGTAGTTTCAATTCCAGCTACCATAGGTAGCTAAACAAGTTTGTCTCCTCCCAAAAGGGGATTTACTTATATTGTAATATATATTATATAATTCCTTAATAAAAAAGATTGGGCTTTTGTTCATCATCTTCCAGATCTATATTTTCTATTTTACCAACTAAAACTCTACGCTCCGGGTAGGAAACGAACGAGGGCTGTGCTAAAAGCTGTTGAAGGAATCTGCGACTGGAAACCATACGGTGCTCCGGGTGGTTGGACGTGGTCCCTAAAACTTCCGGTGGATATAACCCGACAGCTTCTTGGTCAAAAAGGTAATTAAGTTGGTATTAATATAGAATTTATTTATACGGAAGTGTGATGGGCCTGATATACGGTTAAATTGAAATTACAATTACAATAGGGAAGGTATTTACCAAGCTATTAATGATTTTATATGATTTTTGGGTACTATTATGATGTCTCGTGGCATTCGCGGTTGAACCACTAGATAAATATGCTTGGACCGCCCGGGGTTGTCAAAAATCCGACGAGCGGTCCAAGGGGGTTTGCCTAGCGGTTCATGCATAATAGTAATGAGATCATGTATGTGATCACTAATATGTGATCATTTATGATTTTTGGGTCATTTATGATTTTTGGTGGGTTTTAAGAATAATTAAGAAAATGAGTAGTTTTAACATGTGTGCAAAAGAATTGGGTAAAATCTACATGTATTTTCTCAAAAAGGGTAATTTTATGAATTATCACTATATTATGATTAATTGACTAAACATTCATACGGAATCTGATTACTTTAAGACAATATAAATTGATGTTAATCAATTCAATATAATAATGCATAAGTTTAGTTGAAATGTAACGTTTAGAAAGAAAAAAAAAAGTTCGCGGAAATCGACTAATATAAATTGAAGTTTAAATTTTAGTTTGAATTGATTCGATTATGTTAAAAAAAATCGATAATGTTCTCATCTAATGCTTATCTTGTATCCAATAATTTCTTCATTTTTGTTGTAAATTAGTTGAGTTATCTTCATTATAATCCACATGACATACATTTACAAAAAAAAAATCAATCGAAACTTTTATTTGTAATAATAAAAATAATTAGATTATCTTCTACACATAAAATTACATTCATCTACCTCACATTTCTCCAATCCAACACCACCTCATTGTATTATCTGCTTCTCCTCCGCTATGACAATTTGTTATCACTGCTGATTGCTCACTTTTGCTGCACATGGTAAGAGTTTAGCCATGGTGAAATCTATTTAAGAAAAGACAAAGAAGCTTACAACTGTTCATGATAGTTACTTTATAAGGTTGTAGGTGATCAATCAGGATGGAAAGATTTCATATAGGATAGTTACTTTATAAGGTTGTAGGTGATCAAGCAGGATGGAAAGATTTCATATAGGAAGCTGTCATTGAAGTTCTTGATTCGATGTTGAACTTCACGACTCGTGTATTGCCTTTCCAAAAAACTCAAATGCATAGAAGCAGTTTTCCCCAATAGTAATTGAGCCAATCTAAATTACTTATTTTTGTCTCTATTGAAGAAATGCTTAATCAGTTGCTCCAACCTCTCTGATTTCGCTCACATTATTCACCCTCACAATCCTCTCATCATCTAAGTGCAAGAGTTGCATCAAAAGATCGATATCATCACCAAGATTGAGTCTTTACGGTTAATAAATACTCTTTCTTGAAGCTCTTGGAGTGTGATAAGTTGATGGGAAATAAAGGGTCCTCGCCTTCCCGTTCAGTTACAATGAGCAAGGTGGCGTCACCATCTGCAACAGCCGTCTCTCCACCCCGGTAGCTCCGACAACTTTTTGGGTACAGCGCCGAACTTCTTTATGTTTTGGTCTGGAATTTTCCTTACATCTCTTCCTCATAATCGTTGCAGTCGTGTCTCTGGCGGTGAAGGAAGTGTCTCGGATTTCAGACTCTCGTGATCACGATCGTCGCAGTAAAGTCAGAGGCGCTGCTCAAGTGATTATTTTCCACCACGCTAAAGCGTATCCTACCCAAGGGATTCCTAGATTGTGGTGGTCACGTTGGCGATAGATAACAATTATTATGTCGTCTCTTCGCCTCGTAATCAATCTAGTATTCTGGCAACTCCAGCGCCAACTGGCTTGCTATTTGCCAGCAGTTCAATGATTTTTGTTCGAGGTTGAGCGTCTCCGTCGTCACCTCCTTCATCACGGTGAATTTTTCTGGTTGTCATCTCCGCTGCGGCTATGAGGAAACGCTGATGGATTCCATCATTTCTTCACATTGAAATTTATGTATATATAGTTGTGTCTTTGTCTGTTGTGAATTTTTTTTTTTTTTTTTTTTTTAATTTCTCCAATCAAATGAATCTCATTACGTTGTCTCCCTCTTATACAAAAAATGGTCATATTAAAAAAGATAATTGTTGACCATTTTTTATGTTGTAAATTTTTTAATTCTAAAACAAACAACCTCTTAGTTAACCTTTCGTTTTATGATTCACTATTGTGTAAAATTGTGAAAATTTAGGCCTTTGTTAATACATTCAACCAAAAAAATCTTCGTAACATGCAACTTTTAGTTTTATAAAGAATTATAATCTCAAAACCGACTATTAAGGTTTGTATACTTTTTTGGGTATTCCATTATTAATGATTTGCTTTATAAAATAATAAAAAATCATGATGTAAATAACATGCCATAAATTATTAGTTAATCAAACTTGACTTGAAAATTTTACTACTATGTCATAATTTTTTGAAACAAACAAAATTTATCTTCACACTTCACATCAAGAATTTGAATAAAATTAATCATGTTCATAAAAACATTGCATCATTGAAACTAAGAGTACTACTTTCATCTCCTTCTTGTTGTATTGAGCAAATGGTTAGTCGACTCGAGAGAGTTGCTATGTGTAATATCCCACACATTTAAAATTATTATTAATATTATTTTGGGCAAGTTATATAAATAAAAATAAAATAGAGGTATACGAATTGAATTATTTTTAGATGATTTTAAACTAACGGACTCGATTTCGAATGTTTACAGGTTGTTCGACTTAGAGCCGGAATGTGCCCTAGCAAAAAATATATATTTTTTTATAAATAAATATTAGAAGATATTTAAGAAAAATATCTAAGATTTTTTTTATAAATATCTAAGATATTTTCTTTGTTAATGGCTAAGTAATATATATATATATATATATATATATATATATATATATATATATATATCTAGAAGTGTGTAGAAGCATTCAAACACTCTTTTGTCTACCCTCACAAACGACCATTTCCTCTCTTTCTCTCTTTCAATTTTTCTTCTTCTCTTCAAGAATTGGAGGTAATCCCTTTAATTATGTTCTTAATTAGTGATTAATGGTGTTTAATTATGTGTTTATGTGAGTATGTATGTATATGATATGGAATTCATGGTTATGGTGAGTTGGGTTAGGGTTGTGTTATGGAGGAAGGGCCGCCGGTGGAGGAGAGGCGGAGGCGGCAGCGGGGCTGCTGCCATGGGTTGTCGTTAATACGTCGGCGAAAATCGATGAATTAAATTTTCTATTTTCGGCAGAAACAGGGCAGCAGGTTGCGAGTTGATTTTCGTCCGTTTTGTTTATCCAAAACCCATCATATTAGATACCATTTTAAAGATCTTTTCGTCTTCTTTCTAACGGTACCTTCGGATTGTAAATCGGGGTTCGGACGAGGGAGTTATGACATGACGAAATTAGGGTGTTAATTCTACGCGCAGCTCCCGAGTATAATTTTCCGGCTTCAAATCGATGCTGAATCCAAAATATTTCTTTAGGAGTTTTATAGTCCAATCCTTAAAATATATACTCGAGGTTATGTTTTTGGAAACCGATAAGCCAAGTGTCCATAATTGATGTCGGAAACTTGTGGTTTAAGTTCGGAATTTAGTAATTACATTCTATGTTTTATATTTTGAATTGAGAAATATTGCTTAACTTATTTATTAATATTCCCTAAACTTGTTTATCTTGTTATATTAATTTCATAATCTTAAATTAGATTGTGTTGTAGTCTCAAGAACTACATAAATGTATAAATCGAGTTTTGTATAATTTCAAATGATATGAGTTTTAAGTTATAATAAGTTTATACTTTCAAGGTGTAATAAGTTAAAGTTATTTAAAGTGCTAGGTGGCACCGTATACAGAGCTCAAGCCGGACAACCAAGCAAGTGAAAAGTCTTTGAGAAACATCGTCACGAGGTGGGGTTTACGCTATCTGTTAGTTGATGGTTGTAATCATTGTTGTGTCTGTTGCATTCATATGAACTTGCATGTGTGGCGTATTCTTGCCTATGTGGTGTTGCCTGTGTGGCGTATTCTTGCCTGTGTGGCGTGGCCTGTGTGGCGTATTCTTACATGTGTTGTGTATAAAGCACCCTCGAGGGGAGAGACTAGTCTCGCCGACAAGATAATTAAAGTTGTTCATTATGCTATGTGACTTGCACAATTGGTTATAACTGCTTGCAGTGTATTCTCCACTGAGTGTGCTTGCATACTCACGTTCCCCACATGCTGTCATATTTTGCAGGCTGAGAGGCTCGACGGCTGGAGCAGATGGAAGTGGACCCTATGAACATTCTCTCAGTTTTTATGTATATGTGAATGTTTGGTTGAAAACAAACTTAATTAGTTTTGGTTAACTAAACAAAGTTGTTCTTGTAATGACTTTTTGATATGGGTATATTTTGATGAAGGCTGTGTCCCTATTTGGTATTGTGATTTGCTGCTGATGGTCATTATTTCAGGGTGACATATACATAATTATAGGGGATATGCCGTCCGTTTGTAAAATTTTATTATACTCTCCGCTGCTTATCTTAAAACATAATTCATAATATCATTTATAATATTAAATGATGAAAGAAAAGTAAATTTTTTTCGTAATGTCCTTATTTAAAGAATGGGGGCGTTACACTATGCAATCGTGATTTTCCTCAATCGTTGAGCTAATCGAATTGGTGGAGCTAAGGTGTTAATAATGAATCAGATCCTATCAGCCCAACACCGTTTAAAAATAATATTAATATTATTTTTAAAAATAATATTAATATTATTTTTAAACTAATATTAATATTAGTTTTATTTTAAACTAGATTATATTATCTCCAAAAATTACTTTCTGTGTTATCACCAAATTCACTCCAAGAGCCTCCATTTTTCCTGATTATTTATTAAAATTGTCCCACATTCGAAGTGGATGGTTTCTAAAATCAAAATATATGGAAGAAATTGTTAGAACTTGAATAGGAGGCTCACAAATTCGCATGTTTCATATGTGATAATCGAATAAAAACTTGCAATTTTAATACGCAATTAATATCAATCAAATCATGCATATGTCGAAGAAGATAAAAACAAAAACCAAAATTGTAGACATTCTCCTAAGGATCGAATAATACCTTTCATAAATCATAATATTAAAATATTGTGTTGGCCGGTTTCTCTCTCTCTCTCTTGGAGTAATTAGAATCGATCATCTCTCTCTCTTATTTATAGATGTATTTGTGGGCTATGTCAAGTTTTCTAAGGAGAATGAGTTAGAACCTCCAACATAAAATTCAGTTCATTAATATCTTCATCAGTTCCCTATTTAATGACTCAGTTAAATAAGATTATCAATTAATTAATGTAGGAACCATTATATTAATTGGACTTCATATTAATATTTATCAACTCCGCTGTATAATAAATATTGAACTATTTTGCACCCAACGTAACCTCATTTTTATCATAAATTATTTCTCGCGTTTAAAATTCAATATTCATTAATTAATTAAAGTTTTTTGAAAACTTATATTAATTAATATATTTATTCGTGTGTGATCATGTTCACACCTTTATTATTATATATGGAATAAATTCCAAACCACCGAATTTCTTATATAATAAATCATTTTGAACGCCTCAAGCGGATATAATCAGTCATGTATACTTAATATTACGGAAATATATTAAGAAATAAAAAAATTATGAGACCTCGTTCTTCAACAGCAGCACATAAGAACTTATCTCACTGTGAAATCTCACTGTACAAATATGCAATACATGTATTACAGCATAAATGTACCGATATCATTCTGCGCCGACAAAAGTCAGGTCTCACATTAGAATGATACTGCAACTTTTCACGACTAGACTGTTGTTGGGAACCCCATAACATCTCTAAGTTTTGATGATGGTTTTTCAAAACACACTTGATATTATACATGTTCTGTACCTTCTATTTGGTTTCAGCATAACAGATAGTCGAAACTGGTTCAAACAGAACGATAGAAGATGTCTTGAACAGATGCTAAAACCAGCAAGTCTCAAGCAGAAGGCTGGAACAGAAAGCTGGAGCAGAAGGCTAAGTTAGAGACATAACGCTAAAACCAGCAAATCTCAAGTAGAAGGCTGGAGCAGAAAGCTAAGTCTCAAGACAGAAAGCTCAACCAGCAAGTCTCAAGACAGAATGCTAAATCAGAGAGTCTCAAACCAGAGAGTCTCAAAACAGCAAGTCTCAAGACAGAATGCTAAACCAAGAAAGTCTCAAAATTAAGCTAGTCAACTTTGACAGAAAGTTAAAACCAGAAAGGCTTCAAACAGAAAGATGGAAGATGCTTCGAGCAGAAAGTACTTCTACCAGAAAGTACTCTGCCAAAAAGTATTCTACCAGAAAGTACCCCTACCAGAAAGCATTGTCTACCAGAAAGTAGTTCAACCAGAAAATGGTTAACGTATGCTCAACCAGAAAAGCATCTCAACCAGAAAGTCACTAGACCAGAAAGGATACATCCAGAAGGGTAGAAGCAAACCAGATAGAGCAGAACCAAATCTGTCAATGAAGCATTAAAGACTTTCCATCAAAGAAATAGAAACTGAATCATTGATTGATATGAAGAAGGAAAGCAAATCACAGATGATCTGCTTACCATTCATAAAAGATTCAATCAACAAGTCTACAAGGAAATAAGAGATACGATTGATTGGCAATTAACAAATCAAATCAAGCCAATCAACAAACGGCTAGAATTTCAAATTCAGAGCCTATATAAATTTGAAGATTTAAAGTCTGAAGAAGTGAACAAGAATATTCACAAGCGCTATACAGCAGAAACACTTTCAAGCACTCTATCTCTAAATCAGACTTAAGCTTCAACCTGTTCGTGATTATAATCACACCAAACCACCTCGATTCAAGTCTGTCTTATCGAGAGAAGGAGATCTTTACTAGCTAGTAGTTTTCTAGTGGATTAACGTGAAGATAGCCTCTGTTTACAGTAGTTTTCTGTAAGTTGTAAAGGGACACGACCCTTACTCGTGCATAAGTTTCAAACCAGTTTGTACTTGGAACTTGTGGCTCGTTCTCAGCGAGGTTAAATAAGAAGAGTATCCTAGTAGTGAATATCTAATCCAGTTTGGATTAGACCGTGGACGTAGGGGGTTTCCCGAACCACGTAAAAAATAACTGTGCCATTTAAATTCTGCATTTATATTCAGTTGTTTTTTATTCTGCATCTATCATACTCATTCAAATCTGCATTCTTAATCAACTCCTTAAATACTCGATTAAGTCTTCAAAAGATTTTCATAACAAGAGCACTGACTAAGTCCACCATTATTCCGCACACAATACATAGTCTGAAAACAAGTTCACACTTGCTTTCTGCTTTGTATATCTCACTTGAGAGAATTTATCTGGATAGAGTCTAATTGATTGAAAATCAATCTGCTCTATCACTTTGAGCAATCTGTAAACCAGAAAGCTTACATCTCTCTGATTAAATTAGTCAAGTAAACTGAAAAGTTTGCATTTGGTGTATTCCCCCCCCATACACCAAAGCTTGCTCTTTCGGGACCAACAAGTGGTATCAGAGCGTGGTTCATACGACCATTGTTTTGTTTTCACAAGGTTAATACCTGCGTGGTCAACTTGAATAGATCTAGAAAATCTTTTCATCATCTGCATATTATCTGTTATGGAATCTTCTGTTATCAGGGCATGCGAAGAATTTTCCATTCAAGGTTACAGAGAATGGAGTTTCAGAATCAAGATGTGTCTCAAAGCTCATCATTGTTTGATGTGGAAGGTGATAGAAGAAGGACCTTTGGCTATTACAGAAGAAACTACTCGTATTACAGAAACAGGAGTAGTCAAAGAATCTGTACTGAAAGACCCCAGAAAGTATACTTCTGAAGAAAGAAGAGAAGCAAATCTTGATGATTTTGCTAAGGGAGTTATCTCCAGTACTGTGAAAGGAGTTCATCTGGCCAAGATTCAAGATCTTGATACAGCCAAAGAAATGTGGGAAGCACTAAGAGATCTCAGCCTAGGATCTGAAGCTATGATCGAGAACAAGCTATCCCTAGCATGTAATAAGTTCGATGAATTCAAAATGAAGCCTGGAGAAACCATTGAACAAATGAAGAACAGGTTCACTGAAGTATTACTTGAAGTGTCTGCCTTCAAAAAGGATAAGTACACACAGAGAGAGAAGAATCTCAAGATTCTTAGAGCCTTACCACCAAGCTGGGAAATCTATTCAGCTATGCAACCTCTACGTGCTGATTTCAACGATCTGTCGGTTGAAGCACTCTTTGATCATCTGGCTGTCCATGAATGTGATATCAGAAGGATACATGGACCAGATCACTCCTCCAGCAAGAAGAGTGAAAATAACACAAAGAAGGAGAAAGAGACTGCCTTCAAAGCGAAGTGCAAATCAGATGATTCAACATCATCTGCTACACCAACAGAAGGAGGATATGAGAAGCTACTCAAAGAATTTTCCTTGATTGCTAAAAGGATGGACAAGATGGAAGTCAGATCAAGAAAGTATCGTAGATTCTACAAAGACAACAAGAATAGATACCAGAAAAATAAAGAGACAGAACAATCTGTTAACAGAACAGAAAGTAAAAGCAATAGCAAAATCACTAACCCTGCTGACTATACTTGCTATGGTTGTGGAAGAACAGGCCACTTCAAGACAGACTGTCCTGATCTATCCAAAAACCAGAGAGAAGAACTAAGAGCTAAGAGAGACAGAAAACTTAAAGCTCAACGTAAAGCTATGATAGCAGAAGAAAAGGAAGAAGATGATTCCAGCTCAAGCCATCTATCTGATAGTTCAACAGAAGATGATGAAGCATTCTTTGCTAAGGAAGAAGAAGACTGGGATGAATGCTTTGCAGGGCTAGACAACGGTTTAGATGATGTAGAGGTAAACTCTTGCAACTCTAACTCATCAAATGATATCGACCTGGATCAGGAAATGGAAGATCAAGATGAATATTCATGGGATGAAGTTAATGAAATGTTTAAGAGCTACTCAAGTATCAAGAGACTTTTCAGAGAAGTTGTTGAAGAAAATAACAGATTGAAGAAAACTGAAGAGATATTGAGTAAAGCAAACACTAAATTCGTTGCTAACATCAATGTTCTGGAAGAACAAATCAAGAGCAAAGACAGTGAGATTCATTCCTTGAACTCAAAAGTCAAAGATCTCATAAATAGGAATAACATTGCTGAAGAGAAGATCAAGAAAGGAAAAGAAATGATCTACAAGAGTGATGAACGTGCTAAACTGCTAATTAACATGCAGCAAAAGGGCACTTCTGGATTAGGATATCCAGGTCACACAGAAAAAGAAGCAGGTCCAATGAAATTCGTACCAGAGAGAAGTCAAATATCAGATCAAGTAATAAACTTGAAAAATAAGAAAGATCTTCCCCAGAAGATGATTGTTAAAAAAGCTGTTAACAGACAATATCATCAAACAAAAAGACTTCCTGCCTACTACACAGAATCCAAACAACAGACCAGAAATAAAATCAACAGGACATCACAGAAGAAAGCAGAAAGCAAAGGATCAGAGAGATACCATCCATCTGCTCTTCACTCAAAGTCCATTGTTGATGAAAATGGGAATATCATCACTAGCTACTTTACTGTTCCCAATTTAAAGTTATTCTGGATTCAAAAAGGGATCTTTGCTAATAACCAAGCACCCAGACAATAAAGGGTAGCTAAATCTATTTAATTGCAGGACCAGAAGGCTGCAAGAAGAAGTAAGATTGCAAAAGGAACAATCTGGATAATTGATAGTGGCTGTTCAAAACACATGACATGTGACAAGAACCTACTATCAGACTACATAGAGAAACCAGGACCTCATGTCACTTTTGGATGTAATTCAAAAGGATATACCAGAGGATATGGAAACATAAAAGTAGGCAAGACCACCATTTCAAATGTCTCGTATGTTGAAGGTCTCAGTCACAATCTGTTCTCTGTAAGTCAGTTCTGTACCAATGGTAATCAGATTATTTTCAATGCTAACAACTGTTTGGTTAAGAACAAGGAAGGAGATGAGATACTCCTTACCGGGAAATTGCAAGACAGATTATATATTGTACAATGGGACAACCAGATAGAGACCTGTCTGGTCACAAAGACAGTGTCAGAAACTAGCTGGCTTTGGCATAAAAGATTAAGCCATCTCAACTTCAAATCAATCAATAAGATTGCACGAGAGAAACTAGTTGAAGGTCTGCCAGAACAAATCTATGACAAGAATCACATATGTGAAGCATGTCAAGCTGGAAAGCAGACCAGATCATCTTTTTCAAGCAAATCTGTTCAGAGCTCAACCAGAATATTAGAGTTACTGCATTTAGACTTATTTGGTCCAGTCAAACCATTAAGCATAAATGGTAGGAAATATACTCTAGTCATCATTGATGATTATTCAAGATTTACTTGGGTAATATTCTTGCATAAGAAGAAAGAAACTCTGGAGAAGCTGCCAAATTTTCTCAACAAGATCACCAAGAAAAAGGAAGTTTCTGTTACCACCATCAGAACAGATCGAGGAACAGAATTTCTAAACCAGAAAATTAAGGAATACTGCAACCAGATGGGAATCACTCACCAGACATCTGCTGCTAGAACTCCTCAACAGAATGGAGTAGTTGAGAGAAGAAACAGATCATTAAAAGAAGCAGCTCGTACTATGCTCAATGCAACCAGATTACCAAAGAAATTTTGGGCAGAAGCCATTTATACAGCATGCTACACACAGAACAGATCAATTGTTACAATCAGACACGGGAAGACACCCTACGAGATATGGAACAACAGAAAACCCAAGATTCATTATTTTCGTTCTTTTGGCTGTCTGTGTTACATACACAATAATGGGAAATCTCAGTTGAAAACTTTTGATAGCAAAGCTGACCCAGGAATATTCTTAGGATATTCTGATATTAGCAAAGCTTATAGAGTTTTTAATAAGAGGACTCACATTGTGGAAGTAACACCTCATATTGTTTTTGATGAATCTGTTATTAGTGACAGAGACCTAGATGCTGATCAAACACAAGATCAGAACATAAACCCGAAAGCAAAAGAGATTCTGTTAGAAGACATTCTAATCTGGAATACATCAGAAGAGTATGAAGTTGAAGTTCCAAACAATGCTGAAGCAGTAAGCTTGCAGCAAGGGGGAACAGAACAGATAACACAGGCTACACCAGAGGACAATCAACCAGAAGGAGAAAATAACATTATTGAGCCAGAATCAGATCAACCCGAAGAATCAAGAGATTCAAATGGTTGGAATAATGATCAGGAAGAACCAGAAACTGAAAATCCATTCCAAACTTCTCATCCAGAATTTGAGGACCCAACAAGTGAACCAGAACAGGAGACATCAGAAGAAGAGATGTCTAGCAGAAGGAAATGGATTCAAGAAAATCACCCTTCTGAACAGATTGTTGGGAACCCAACAGATAGAGTAAGAACTAGAAGAATGCATGGAGAAAGTGCACTTCTCAGTTGTTATCTGTCACGTGTTGAACCCTCTGACACCTATGAAGCACTTAGAGATGCAGACTGGGTCATAGCTATGCAAGAAGAACTCAATGAGTTCAAAAGAAACCAAGTCTGGTATATGGTTGACAGACCAAAACATCAAGGAGTGATAGGTGTAAAATGGGTATTTAAAAACAAACGAGATGAGAATGGAGAAGTAGTCAGAAATAAGGCTAGACTTGTTGCAAAGGGATACAATCAACAGGAGGGTATCGATTTCGATGAAACCTTTGCACCTGTGGCCAGATTGGAAGCAATCAGACTATTTCTGGCATATGCTGCATACAAGAGATTCAAAGTATACCAAATGGATGTTAAAAGTGCATTCCTTAATGGCATACTCGAAGAAGAAGTGTATGTTGAGCAACCACCTGGATTTGAAGAAGAAAATCCTAACCAGAGAGTATACAGATTAGCCAAGGCTGTCTATGGATTGAAACAGGCACCCAGAGCATGGTATGAAACATTATCAACATTCCTACTGGAATCAGGCTTCAGAAGAGGTTCTGTTGACAAGACACTGTTTATCATCAAAGTCAAAGAACATATTCTGCTGGTCCAGATATATGTCGATGACATAATCTTTGGATCACAATCTCCCTACCTATGTGACAAATTTGCAGAACTAATGAAGAACAAATACCAGATGTCCATGATGGGTGAGATGAATTTCTTTTTAGGATTGCAGGTAAAACAATTACCAGATGGTATCTTTGTTAATCAAGCTAAGTACATCAACGATCTGCTAGTCAAGTTTGGAATGAAGGATAGCAGAACAGTAAAAATTCCTATGCAATCAAATGGAAAAATAGATCCAGACCCAGAAGGAAAACCAGCAAACATCACACAATACAGAGGAATTATTGGCTCTCTGCTATACCTTACAGCAAGCCGTCCAGATATCACATATGCCGTTGGAGTTTGCGCCAGATATCAAGCAAATCCTAAAGAATCACATATGGAAGCTGCCAAAAAGATACTTAGATATCTTAAAGGCACAGCTAATATTGGTCTCTGGTATCCACAAGATGATAACTTTGAGCTTACAGGCTATTCTGATTCAGATTATGCAGGATGCAAACTGGACAGAAAGTCTACCTCTGGAACATGTCAATTTCTTGGAAACAAGTTGATATCTTGGTTTTCAAAGAAACAGACATCTGTTGCTACATCAACTACAGAAGCAGAATATATGGCTGCTGGAAGCTGTTGTGCACAGATACTCTGGTTGAAACAGCAATTAAGAGATTATGAGATTGATGTAAAGGAGATACCTATATTCTGTGACAGCTCAAGTGCTATAGCTATAACACAAAATCCAGTACTCCACACAAGATGCAAACATGTCGATGTGAGACATCATTTTATTAGAGATCATGTAGAGAGAAAGCACATCAAGATTGAGAAGATTCATACAGACATCCAACGTGCTGATATTCTAACTAAAGCATTACCAGATGAAAGATTTAAGATGCTGTGTGGAAAACTAGGACTACTCAGTCTGGATGAACAATACCAGAAGGCTACCAGATAGCCAACACCAGAAGGCTACCAGATAGTCAATACCAGAAGGCTACCAGATAGCCAACACCAGAAGGCTACCAGATAGCCAACACCAGAAGGCTACCAGATAGCCAACACCAGAAGGCTACCAGATAGCCAACACCAGAAGATTACCAGATAGCTAATACCAGAAGGCTACCAGATAGTCACCAGAAAGCACAGTTGAGACAAAGTACACGTGACATAATTTTCTCTATAAATTCACGAGAAAGCCAAGTGAAAATTATTTCTTAAATGCTAAGTCAAGGGGGAACTTTTAAGGAAATTGAAGCGTCAAGATAAATGACGTCACTTTCCTAGGTTACAGACTGTAAAAGATATTTTTATCCTTGATTTACTACAAATCTCTCACCTTTGTGATGATTAGCCCAACTTTGGGAACTGGGATCGAGGAAATCCCTGCAAAGGACAGAAAAAGGAAAGTTGCCAAACGAAAGAGATACGGACACGCTCGCATATAAACCCTAGGATTTAGAGCGTATATCTCACGCAAGGAAAGGCGGCAAACCAAGATATTAAAGCGGGAAAATCTAAAAAGGGAGAAGATTTTCTTTAACTCTTCGAATTTCTCTATTTTATTTAATTCTCTCTTGCTATATATATGTGCGATATCCTCTCTTAACTGTTCATCTTCACTTTTCTCGCACTGTGCACTTCTCAAATTTTAAGCACTTAAGTTTTTCCCAAATTCTCTGCAACTCTTCTCCAAAACTGTCTTAGCGTTTGACTATGGCACCTCAAACTTCACTCTTTATGCAACACGTAGCTGAGGTTCAGAAATTTCTCTCACCTGAACCGTACGCTGTACTTGAAACCCATGGCTTTCGAAAGCTTGATGAAATTTTGCCATGGTTTCACGCTGCAAAGGTTTTAATTTATTTCTTTCTTTTATATATCTGAAGTTCATTGCATATTCTGTGGCTTCTTGTTCTATGAACTGCTATTATCACTGTTCCTGTGTGTATACTTATACTTGTTCATATGAACTGATGAATATGTCCATATTTGTGTGAATGCTCTCATGATGCTAGGTTTTTGCAATATTGTCACCTCACATCCTAAGATGTTTTTGGCAAAACAAGTAGCATCTTTTTATTTGACATGGCAGAATGACAAACATGGCTTCGAAGCCAACGTCCTGATGCCGATTGGGGATAGAACGAGCAAAACTCCCTACAATGTGATTGAGATGATCAACCAAGCGTACAGATTAAAGGATGAAGGAATGTCATTAGAAGAGATCTCTCCTGCACAATTGCAAGAGGCGGTTGAGATAATGATGGTAGTCCCTATCTCCTACACTGGAAGGATGTTCCAAAGATCTCTGCTTCAACCGGGTTACAAGTTGCTACTGGAATTAGTACAGAGGATTTTTCTGAATCACAGCGGGACATATGATCAAGTGACCCCTGAGAAGTTCAGAATCCTCACAGCTGTTGTTCTCAATCTACGAGTCAACTGGAGCAGGATCCTATTTGAACTGATGGCGAAGGAAGCTAAGTTGGTTACTTACACCAAAGACAGCAGAGGCAGAGGTACTTCGGTGGAAGTTAGGAGAAATCTGAGACACTCCACCAAGATCAGCTTGATGATTGAAAGATTCTTCAAGCAGAAAATCTGGGATGACGCTGAGGAATACAACATCAACCACTCTATTCCCAAAGACCAACACCAGCTGGAGATGTCATTGGGACTGGCACCTCAATTTTTCAACAAAATACCAGATGAAGTACATAAAGCAGCAGCACTTGAAGTGGGTAGCTCCAACCCTGCATGGGTTCCACCTACCAAAGGTGTGGAGAAAAAGAAGGAGAAGGTGGTGAAAGAAAAGACAGCCAGAAAGCGAGGCAGTTCTGTGGAGACAGAAACTTCTGCCTCCCTGCCAAAACAGAAGAAGAGAAGACTTCAGAAAGTGCAGGAACCATCATCACCAGCAGCAGCAACAGAGGAACAGTCTGACATACCAGAACCAGAAGAAGAGGCACCTCAGACAGCAACAGAACAAGCAGAAACAACAGCAGAAGTGCCACCAGAAACACCTCATCCGGAGAAAGATTTTTCTCCTGCCAGAACAGCTACTCCTTCTCCCAATCGAATGGACAGAATAAGTGAAGAAGAAGAAGAAGGAGAGTCCACTGATGAGGAGGAAGAGAAGAAGCGACAGGCTGAGAGTGTAATTAATCTACTTGAGAATGAAGCAGAACACTCAGTGCTGCAAGACTTTCCTGGTATTCAATCCTTACCAGAGAGTTTGCATGCTGCAAAGCGCGTCAAGTTCTACTTGCTGGTTAAAGACAGCGAGTACTACATTTTTGATGCTCTGCTTCAACTCAAGACGATAGACGATTTGAAGAAGGAAGAGGCAACCCTACTTAATCTGCTCCAGGTGTCCACAGTTCATGAAGTGAGAGCAGACTATTCACAACTAATCTCAGACCACATGAAGCAGGAGGCAGAAGCACTAAAGATTGATCTGCCCTCACCACATTCTGATGTCCGGATGGACGAAGCTGTACCCACAGAACAACACCAACAACCAGACCAAGGAGAACCTTCCACAAGACAGTCTCCCAAGAAAACTCCTATCATCGACCTGGATTCTGGTGATGATGAACCAGTAGGTCAGCATATTGGTGGAGAACCAACCAATGAAATATACACCCATGGCGTTGCTCAAAAATTGAAGAAACATGTGAATTTCTACACCATGGAAGAATTGTTGGAACGAGAGCCCAACACCTTCAACAATTTTCAGCTCGATAATCTGATCACTCTGCGAGTTGAAGATCACATGACCGATGTCTGCAACTCCATACAAGAGAAGGCCACTCAAATCCTCTCTGATTTTAACCAACACCAGAAAGATTACGTCAATGACATGGATCGTGATATCCGAGGAAAGCTCAGAACTATCAGGAAAGAGCTGGATAAAAAGATAGATGATGACAGAGCATCAGCTGAAGATAACCAGAACAAGATCAATCTTCGTCTAACTGGAATTGATGAAAAAGCTGAAAAAGCCACTGCCTTGCTTGCTGACCTGCTAGCCAAACAAGATGCAACAATCAGTGCAGCTGTTGACAAGAAAGGAACTGCACTCGCGGCTCAACTCAAGGAAGACACAGACCTGTCCATCCACTCCCATCTAGCTCTTTTTGAAAAAGAGAAATTTGTGGAGCTGATGCGGAAAAACCAGGTCGATGTCTTAAATGACCTTCTGTATCCAACTCCAGAGGACTTTGACACCCAGAACAATCGCCTAACTGCTGTAGAAGAGCTTCAGGAGACATACGACAAAACTTTGTCAATCATGAACAGCAGGCTAGAGCAGAAAATGGACGCCTCTGATCAAACTGTTAATCTCCTGCTTGGATACAAGGCAGATGCTGAGGAGAAAATGGAGAAGATGTCTGAGGAGATCGCCTCCCTTCGTACACTCATCAATACCCTATTTGATGATGTCAAAAAGGGGGAAATCTCTGGAGGAAAAGGTGGAAAGGGAAGCAGCAAGGCGTCTGCTGAAGCAACAGCACCAGCACCAGAAGCACCTGTACCAGCATCAACCCAACCAAGAGCTACCACTCCTCCCAGACCAGACCCTACTCTTCTAGGATCAGAACCAGCTCAAACTACATCTGCAACCCCCAAAGACAAAGGCAAGAAGCCTATAGATGAAGGGGATCAGATAGCAGAGCTGCTGCTATTCGGAGTGAGCATGGATCAAGCGTGTGATCCAGTATTCAGAGCTCAATTTTACAAAGATCAGGCGGAGAGAGAGAGAAAGCTGGCTGCCCAGGAAGCCAAAGAGAAATCTTATCAAACACCTTTCTCCTCGCCTACATCTACTGAACGCTCACAGCAGCAGTCCTCTCAGTCAACAACCCAATCAAAGAAGAAGAAGAAGAAGTCCTTCTCCTGGAATCTGTCATTACAAAAACAGACACCCAAAGATACATGGGTTCCAGAAGAGGACCAGATTGACTGGGAGAAAGTAAAGCAAGGGTTTATCTTGAATAGATATTTTTTGAAGGAGCCTACATACTCTGAATCAGTTCCTGATGAGGACTTCAACAGATATCTTGAGAATTTTGGTGACCAAGAGCTAATACAGAGGATCAGAATAGCTGCTTCTGATGCCAAAATCCAGCTGAAGGCACCTGAGAAAGAATTTATGATCTGCCCTATGATACCAGGCAGCAACTTACCTGACAAGACTTACATTCTCAACTACATCAACCAGCTGGCCAAAATCAAAGGATACAAGATAGATAACCATGATCCTAACTACGCCAGAGTTAGAGATGGGATATATGAAAGTATCCAGCTGGTTTCTGATGCACAGAGGGAGAAGATGAGGAAGGGTGGAGCTGCAAGATGGTTTTCATAGACAAATCTTTATATCTTCTGTTTTTTTCTGTTAATCTTTTATACTCAACAATTCACACATCAATGAATTTGGAGTTTTTCTTATCTCTCTGTTATTTACTGTTATTTAACTTAAATAACAAATTAACCTGTCTGTCCAGAACATGATACAAGTAACATTGTTTTTACTAAGTGTGGTTTTGACATCATCAAAAAGGGGGAAATTGTTGGGAACCCCATAACATCTCTAAGTTTTGATGATGGTTTTTCA